>CM060203.1:20618695-20671559 GCA_030562195.1 Nipponacmea schrenckii
CAAATTTTAAAAATTTTTCGGTATTTTTATGATTTGCAATAGGGTTCACCCTTAATAATATTTTGATATTTTTAATTCTTAATAAGGCTCATCCTTGGTTGATATTAAACAATTTCACTGAGTTTTGTCAAAAAGGAATGTTTAGAGTGTTCACAAAGCAAAAGTTGAAAGCGTTTTTGAAAACAGGCGCAATAACTGACACTAAATATTTTTCGATTTATCTGATTTTCAATAGGGTTTATCCTTGTGAGAAAACAAATACTAAAGCCAAGTTTCATCAAAATCCATTCAAAATTGTTCTTTCTAGAGTGTTTACGAGTTAAATTGAACGCGTTTTCAAAAACAAGGTCAATAACTTGTGCTAAATATTTTTTGATTTTCAATAGGGTTCATCCTTGGGAGACAACAAATACTCCAGCCAAGTTACATCAAAATCCATTAAAAATTGTTCTTTCTAGAGTGCTTAAAAGCTAAAATTGAACGCGTTTTCAAGAACAAGGGCTATAACTGACACTAAATATATTTCTATTTATTTGATTTATAATAGGGTTCATCCATGGGTAAAAACAAATACTCAAGCCAAAGTTAATCAAAATCCATTAAGAATAGTTCTTTCTAGAGTGTTTACAAGCTAAAATTGAATGCGTTTTCAAGAACAAGGGCAGTAACTCATACTAAAAATTTTTTTTGATTTTGCTGATTTTCAATAGGGTTCATCCTTGAGTTACAACACACTCTCACACCAAGTTTCATCGAAATCCATCAAGAATTGTGCCATGTAGAGTGTTTACGAGACAAAATTCGAACGCGTTTAAAAGAACAAGGGCAATAATTCATATTAGATATATTTTGATATTTTTAATTTTCAATTAGGCTCATCCCTTGCAATATCCAACAATTTCAGTGAGTTTTGTCAACATTGGTCATGAATTGTACCTTCTAGAGTGTTTATTAGCCAAAAAGTTAAACCCGTTTTCAAACACAAGGGCAATAACTGACACTAAATATATTTCGATTTATTTGATTTTCAATAAGGTTCATCCTTGGGTAAAAACAAAAACTCAAGCCAAGTTTTATCAAAATCCATTAAGATTTGTTCTTTCTAGAGTGCTTAAAAGCTAAAATTGAACGCGTTTTCAAACACAAGGGCAATAACTGATACTAAATATTTTTCGATTTAACTGAATTTCAATAGGGTTCATCCTTAAGTGATTAGAAATACTCATGCCAAGTTATGTCAAAATCGCTCAAGAATTGTGTTTACAAGACAAAAATCCAACACATTTTATAGAACAAGGGCAATAATTCCTATTAAATATATTTCGATATGTGCTATTTTCAAAAGGGTTCATTCTTGGGTGATATTAAACAATTTCAGCAAGTTTCGTCAAAATCGGTCAATAACTGTGCTTTGTAGAGTGTTTACAAGCTAAAAATTGAACGCGTTTTCAAAAACAAGGGCAATAACTGATATCAATTTTTTTTCGATTTGACTGGTTTTCAATATGCTTCATCCTTTGGTGATAACAAATACTCAGGCCAAGTTTCATTAAAATCCATTAAAAAATTTGTTCTCTCAAGAGTGTTTACAAGCTAAAATTGAACGCGCTTTCAAGAACAAGGGCAATAACTCATACTAAATGTTTTTCGATTTCGCTGATTTTCGATAGGGTTTACCCTTGAGTTATAACATACTCTCACACCAAGTTTCATCAAAATCGGTCAAGAATTGCACTTTGTAGAGTGTTTACGAGCCATTCAAGAACAAGGGCACAAACTCATACTAATTTTTTTCCGATTTCGCTGATTTTCAATAGGGTTCATCCTTGCGTGATCATAAACACTCATATTAAGTTTCATCTAAATCCGTCAAGAATAACACCGTGTAGAGTGTTTACGAGCAATTGTGGACGGACGGACGGACGGATGTGGGTGACGACAATATACGCCCCCCATTTCATGTGGGCGTATAATTATGACAATTTTATGGATAGACACTTCTATAATATTTATACTTTCAACATTTCAATGTGGTTCTCACACCGTCATCAGGAATATAATGAGTGTAAACAACAAGAAACAAGTATATATAGGCAACAATAACAACAAGATACAATTAACTAGCACACTAAGGAAGCCATTTCAGTAATAAGGCAGTTAGAATAATAAGGGATTCGACAAATAAATTACAGGAAGCCAATGAATGGGTAGACAAGATAATGATGGATCAAGATATCCTTGGTAGATGGTATCCTTGGTCCCTATTGAGGGTGGGTTGCAGTTTTCTTATGAGGATGCTTTCGTGGTATTTTCGGGTTGTTTCATCAGGAAGATTAGTTACCAGGGCCTCAGACTCGTTCCATTGTATAGCGTGGTTCAAATTTTCTATCAGATGCTGGCTGAGGGCTGACTTCCCATTGGTCATTTTGCAAGAGGTCTTATGTTGTCTAATTCTCTTTTTTAATGGTTGTCTGCTTTCTCCGATGTAGGTAGCTCCACAATTACACTTGATTTGGTATACAATGTCCTTTTGCAAATTCTTATTTGGGGTTGTGTGGTTGGTTCTTTAAGAAAAGATTTATGGTTGGCTGTTGTAGTGAATCTGGTCGTAATATTGGTGAGTTTTCTGATGGTTCTACTGATTTGGTAGCTGGCGGGCCCTACAAATGGAATAGTAAGGGTAATGGGTGGTTGGTCAGGTTTGGTAGTGTTTCTGGTAGTGTTAACTTCTTTTATGGTTACTGCTATAAGTTTACGAGGGTAATGGTTATATCTATAGAGTACGTTGGTTAGGTGGTCTATTTGGGATTGGTAACTTTCACGATCGCTGCTCAGGGATTTGGCTCTGGTTACAAGGGCCTTGATGGTGTTAGGTTAGGTTGTTAGGTTGGGGTGGTTTGAATTAAAGTTGATATACTGATCTGTGTGGGTCGGTTTTCTGTATACTGAGGTGGATATAGTATGGTTGGTTTTCTTAATGAGTATATCAAGAAAGGGTAGCTGGTTGTTTGTTTCTTCTTCTGCAGTGAACTGGATTCTGGGGTGGTGGGAGTTAAGGTGATCTAGTAGAGTGGTAGGGTCGGCATCTTTGGGGAGAATAGCAAATATATCATCAACTTTGCGTAACCAACAGAGAGATCTGATCGGTGAGCTTGTTAGAGACTGTTCTTCGAAATGTGCCATGTATATTTCGGAAATAAGTGGGGACAGTGGTGATCCCATAGGTAATCATTAAGAATTGTTCTCTCAAGAGTGTTTACAAGATAAAATTGAACGCGTTTTCAAGAACAAGGGCAATAACTCATACTAAATGTTTTTCGATTGCGCTGATTTTCAATAGGGTTTATCCTTGAGTTATAACATACTCTCAAAACCCAAATTTCATCAAGATCAGTAAAGAATTGCACGTTGTAGAGTGTTTACGAGCCATTTAAGAACAAGGGCAAGAACTCATACTAAATTTTTTCCGATTTCGCTGATTTTCAATAGGGTTCAGCCTTGGGTGATCATAAACACTCATATTAAGTTACATCTAAATCTGTCAAGAATTGCACCTTGTAGAGTGTTTACGAGCAATTGTGGACGGACAGACTGACGGACCGACGGACGGACTGACGGACGGACGGATGGATGGACATGGGTGACAACAATTTACGCCCCCCATTTCATGTGGGCGTATAAAAACAAATACTCAAGCCAAGTTTCATCAAAATCCATAAAAAATTGTTCTTTCTAGAGTGTTAACAAGCTAAAATTGACTGTGTTTTCAAGAACAAGGGCTATAACTGACAAAAAATATATTTCGATTTTTTTGATTTATAATAGGGTTCATCATTGGGTAAAAACAAATACTCAAGCCAAGTTTCATCAAAATCCATTAAAAATTGTTCTTTCTAGAGTGTTAACAAGCTAAAATTGACTGTGTTTTCAAGAACAAGGGCTATAACTGACAATAAAAATATTTTGATTTATTTGATTTATAATAGGGTTCATCCTTGGGTAAAAACAAATACTCAAGCCAAGTTTAATCAAAATCCTTTAAGAATTGTTCTTTCTAGAGTGTTTACCAGCTAAAATTGAACGCGTTTTCAAGAACAAGAGCAGTAACTCATACTAAAAATTTTTCGATTTAGCTGAATTTCAATAGGGTTCATCCTTAGGTGATTACAAACACTCATGCCAAGTTACTTCAATATCGCTCAAGAATTGTGACTTGTAGAGTGTTTACGAGACAATAATCCAACACATTTTATAGAACAAGGGCAATAATTCCTATTAAATATATTTCGATATGTGCTATTTTCAAAAGGGTTCATTCTTGGGTGATATTAAACAATTTCAGCAAGTTTCGTCAAAATCGGTCAATAACTGGGCTTTGTAGAGTGTTTACAAGCTAAAGATTGCACGCGTTTTCAAAAACAAGGGCAATAACTGATATCAATTTTTTTTCGATTTGACTGGTTTTCAATAGGCTTCATCCTTGGGTGATAACAAATACTCAGGCCAAGTTTCATTAAAATCCATTAAAAATTGTTCTCTCAAGAGTGTTTACAAGCTAAAATTGAACGCGTTTTCAAACACAAGGGCAATAACTCATACTCAGTGTTTTTCGATTTCGCTGATTTTCAATAGGGTTTATCCTTGAGTTATAACATACCCTTACACCAAGTTTCATCAAAATCGGTCAAGAATTGCACGTTGTAGAGTGTTTACGAGCCATTCAAGAACAAGGGCACGAACTCATACTAATTTTTTTCCGATTTCGCTGATTTTCAATAGGATTCATCCTTGCGTGATCATAAACACTCATATTAAGTTTCATCTAAATCCATCAAGAATTTCACCGTGTAGAGTGTTTACGAGCAATGGTGGACGGACGGACGGACGGATGTGGGTGATGAAAATATACGCCCCCCATTTCATGTGGGCGTATAAAATTCAGTCAAGAATTGTGCCATGTAGAGAGTTTATTTGATTTTCAAAAGGGTTCATCCTTGGGTAAAAACAAATAATCAAGCCAAGTTTTATCAAAATCCATTAAGAATTGTTCTTTCTAGAGTGCTTACAAGCTAAAATTGAACGCATTTTCAAACACAAGGGCAATAACTGATACTAAATATTTTTCGATTTAACTGAATTTCAATAGGCTTCATCCTTTAGTGATTACAAATACTCATGCCAAGTTACGTCAAAATTGCTCAAGAATTGTGACTTGTGAAGTGTTTACAAAGCAAAAATCCAACACATTTTATAGAACAAGGGCAATAATTCGTATTTAATATATTTCGATATGTGCTATTTTCAAAAGGGTTCATTCTTGGGTGATATTCAACAATTTCAGCAAGTTTTGTCAAAATCGGTCAATAACTGTGCTTTGTAGAGTGTTTACAAGCTAAAAATTGGACGCGTTTTCAAGAACAAGGGCAATAACTCATACTAAATGTTTTTCGATTTCGCTGACTTTCAATAGGGTATATCCTTGAGTTATAACATACTCTCACACCAAGTTTCATCAAAATCAGTCAAGAATTGCACATTGTAGAGTGTTTACGAGCCATTCAAGAACAAGGGCAAGAACTCATACTAAATTTTTTCTGATTTCGCTGATTTTCAATAGGGTTCATCCTTGCGTGATCATATACACTCATATCAAGTTTCATTTAAATCCGTCAAGAATTACACCTTGTAGAGTGTTTACGAACAATTGTTGACGGACGGACGGAAGGACGGACGGACGGACGGACGGACGGACCGACGGACGGATGTGGGTGACGACAATTTTACACCCCCCATTTCATGTGGGCGTATAAAAACTGTCAAGAATTGTACCTTATAACAACTCATTAAATATTTTTCGGTATTTTTATGATTTGCAATAGGGTTCACCCTTAATAATATTTTGATATTTTTAATTCTTAATAAGGCTCATTCTTGGTTGATATTAAACAATTTCAGCGAGTTTTATCAAATATGAATGTTTATAGTGTTCACAAGCCAAAAGTTGAAAGCGTTTTTGAAAAGGCGAAATAACAGACACTAAATATTTTTCATTTTATCTGATTTTCAATAAGGTTCATCCTTGGGTAAAAATAAATACTAAAGCCCAGCTTCATCAAAATCCATTCAAAATTGTTCTTTCTAGAGTGTTTACGACTTAAATTGAACGCGTTTTCAAAAACAAGGTCAATAACTTGTACTAAATATTTTTCGATTTTCAATAAGGTTCATCCTTGGGAGACAACAAATACTCCAGCCAAGTTACATCAAAATCCATTAAAAATTGTTCTTTCTAGAGTGTTTACAAGCTAAAATTGAACGCGTTTTCAAGAACAAGGGCTATAACTGACACTAAATATATTTCTATTTATTTGATTTATAATAGGGTTCATCCTTGGGTAAAAACAAATACTCAAGCCAAAGTTAATCAAAATCCATTAAGAATAGTTCTTTCTAGAGTGTTTACAAGCTAAAATTGAATGCGTTTTCAAGAACAAGGGCAGTAACTCATACTAAAAAAAAAATTCCGATTTTGCTGATTTTCAATAGGGTTGATCCTTGAGTTATAACACACTCTCACACCAAGTTTCATCGAAATCCATCAAGATATGTGCCATGTAGAGTGTTAACGAGACAAAAATCGAATGCGTTTAAAAGAACAAGGGCAATAATTCATATTAGATATATTTTGATATTTTTAATTTTCAATTAGGCTCATCCCTTGCGATATCCAACAATTTCAGTGAGTTTTGTCAACATTGGTCATGAATTGTACCTTCTAGAGTGTTTATTAGCCAAAAAGTTAAACCCGTTTTCAAACACAAGGGCAATAACTGACACTAAATATATTTCGATTTATTTGATTTTCAATAAGGTTCATCCTTGGGTAAAGATAGCTTGCCAGGCAAGGTAATATACGCCCACTGGCAGCATTTATTTCAAATAAAAACTTTTCAGTAAGGTTACAATAAGTGGAGTGAAATATTCAACCTTCCAACTTATTTTTTTCTAGGGTCTCTAGTTTCATTTAAAACTGTCAAGAATTGTACCTAATAACACCTCATTAAATATTTTTCGGTATTTTTATGATTTGCATTAGGGTTCACCCTTAATAATATTTTGATATTTTTAATTCTTAATAAGGCTCATCATTGGTTGATATTAAACAATTTCAGCGAGTTTTGTCAATAAGGAATGTTTAAAGTGTTCACAACCCAAAAATTGAAAGCGTTTTTGAAAACAGGCGCATTAACTGGCACTAAATATTTTTCGATTTATCTGATTTTCAATAGGGTTTATCCCTGTGAGAAAACAAATACTAAAGCCAAGTTTCCTCAAAATCCATTCAAAATTGTTCTTTCTAGAGTGTTTGCGAGTTAAATTGAAAGCGTTTTCAAAAACAAGGGCAATAACTTGTACTAAATATATTTCTATTTATTTGATTTATAATAGGGTTCATCCTTGGGTAAAAACAAATACTCAAGCCAAAGTTAATCAAAATCCATTCAGAATAGTTCTTTATAGAGTGTTTACAAGCTAAAATTGAATGCGTTTTCAAGAACAAGGGCAGTAACTCATGCTAAAATTTTTTTCGATTTCGCTGATTTTCAATAGGGTTCATCCTTGAGTTATAACACACTCTCACACCAAGTTTCATCGAAATCCATCAAGAATTGTGCCATGTAGAGTGTTTACGAGACAAAACTCGCGTGGGAAAGAACAAGGGCAATAATTCATATTAGATATATTTTGATATTTTTAATTTTCAATTAGGCTCATCCCTTGCAATATCCAACAATTTCAGTGAGTTTTGTCAACATTGGTCATGAATTGTACCTTCTAGAGTGTTTATTAGCCAAAAAGTTAAACCCGTTTTCAAACACAAGGGCAATAACTGACACTAAATATATTTCGATTTATTTGATTTTCAATAAGGTTCCTCCTTGGGTAAAAACAAATACTCAAGCCAAGTTTTATCAAAATCCAGTAAGAATTGTTCTTTCTAGAGTGCTTACAAGCTAAAATTGAACGCGTTTTCAAACACAAGGCCAATAACGGATACTAAATATTTTTTGATTTAACTGAATTTCAATAGGGTTCATCCTTAGGTGATTACAAATACTCATGCCAAGTTATGTCAAAATCGCTCAAGAATTGTGACTTGTAGAGTGTTTACAAGGCAAACATCCAACACATTTTATAGAACAAGGGCAATAATTCCTATTAAATATATTTCGATATGTGCTATTTTCAAAAGGGTTCATTCTTGGGTGATATTAAACAATTTCAGCAAGTTTCGTCAAAATCGGTCAATAACTGTGCTTTGTAGAGTGTTTACAAGCTAAAAATTGAACGCGTTTTCAAAAACAAGGGCAATAAATGATATTAATTTTTTTTCGATTTGACTGGTTTTCAATAGGCTTCATCCTTAAGTGATAACAAATACTCAGGCCAAGTTTCATTAAAATCCATAAAAATTGTTCTCTCAAGAGTGTTTACAAGCTAAAATTGAATGAGTTTTCAAGAACAAGGGCAATAACTCATACTAAATGTTTTTCGATTTTTGCTGATTTTCGATAGGGTTTATCCTATAACATACTCTCACACCAAGTTTCATCAAAATCAGTCAAGAATTGCACGTTGTAGAGTGTTTATGAGCCATTCAAGAACAAGGGCACGAACTCATACTAATTTTTTTCCGATTTCGCTGATTTTCAATAGGGTTCATCCTTGCGTGATCATAAACACTCATATGAAGTTTCATCTAAATCCGTCAAGAATTACACCGTGTAGAGTGTTTACGAGCAATTGTGGACGGACGGACGGATGTGGGTGACGACAATATACGCCCCCCATTTCATGTGGGCGTATAAAAATTGTAGCTTATTTAACTAAGTCAAGGGCAATAACCCAAAAAGCATTTGTTAAAAAAAGTCAGAAATTCAATCTTGACTAATGTCTTATCAATTCTGATGCTTACACCAAGTTCCATCAAAATCCTTTGAAAATCACAACCACAATAGAATTTTGACGCAATTTTACTAAGTCAAGGGCAATAACTTAAAACAATTCATTGAAAAACTGTCAAATTCAAACTTGACTGAGGCCTAATCAATTCCAATGCTCACACCAAGTTTCATCAACATCCTCTGCAAATTGGAGGATTTATTTTATCGAAACTAAAATTTTGACAAGATTTTTCTAACTCAAGGGCAATAACTCAAAAACCTTTCATGCGATAATTTCCATTTTCGAACTTGACCGAGATATCATCAATATATACATGTATACCAAGTTTCATCAAGATCGGATAAAAACTGTAGCCTCTATTGTGGATACAACCCAAATTTGACGCGTTTTTACTAAGTCAAGTGCAATAACTCAAAAACCGTTCATGCGATAATTTCCATTTTCGAACTTGACCGAGATATCATCAATATATACATGTATACCAAGTTTCATTAAGATCGGATAAAAACTGTAGCCTCTATCGTGGATACAACAAATGTGGACGGACGGACGGACGGACGGACGGACAGGGGCGACGGCAATATACGTCCACATTTCCATGTGGGCGTATAAAAAACCGCTCATGCGATTATTTCTCTTTTCGAACTTGACCGAGATATCATCAATATATACATGTATACCAAGTTTCATTAAGATCGGATAAAAACTGTAGCCTCTATTGTGGATACAACCCAAATTTGACACGTTTTTACTAAGTCAAGGGCAATAACTAAAAAAACGCTCATGCGATTATTTCTATTTTCGAACTTGACAGAGATATCATCAATATATACATGTATACCCAGTTTCATTAGGATCGGATAAAAACTGTAGCCTCTATTGTGGATACAACCCAAATTTGACGCGTTTTTACTAAGTCATGGGCAATAACTCAAAAACTGTTCATGCGACTATTTCTATTTTCGAACTTGACCAAGATATTGAGATCATCAATATATACATGTATACCAAGTTTTATTAAGATCGGATAAAAACTGTGGCCAGAAATCGTATTGCGACATACTGCGATACACCTCTCTGTATTGCAATATGCATTGCGATATATTGCGAAATGTCTTACAGTTCAGATCTGTTATGCATGCTATATTACTATCCCATTAAAATTTAATAAGAGTGACAAAGATATAGTGTGAGTTATGATTATTTTTAAAGATGGGTTTCCTCATTAATTAGAGCCAAAGTAAGCTTAATTGATTAATTGGGGTTTCTAATGAATAATCCATGTATTCTCAAGTTCAAAAGACCTATGCGGTCGTAGACATGCTTGTGGAATCCATCTGATTCTGATCTGCTTTGAAACACTAAATTTAGACTCCGTGTTTGTTCACGTGACCACATGACGTCATATGAATGAAGGTGTATAAGAATTGATTTTGTATTTTATTATTAGTGAGTTAAAACTTATTTAGATTAATTTATAATGTTTTTACAAAATGATATTTAAACGTTTTATTGCCTTTTGCTAGAGATAATAAATGGAATACCAAAATGCCATTGTTGTTGTGGAAAATATTAAGGAATGTGGGCAAGTACGCATGCGTGCATACTTAACAACCACAGCGTCCGGTTATGTACCGAATAAACAGACTGGATGATCAAAAAAAGATCAACAGCATTTGAACGACATTTGAGACTTGACGTACATACCTATGTTAGTGCCCTACCGAGGGAAATCCCATCATAATTAGCCTTACTACGAGTTAATTAAGGACTTGTGGGACCATCTGTTATTTTTCCCAGTCATTAGAACACCTCTACTTTCTATTGATATAAGTATTACCGGTACAATTATGGTATATATATATATATGAAAATAAGGCAACCCTTCTTTAATTTGTAAACATTAAAACAATATCAAATAAATATTATTCAACTTTCTTTGTTGAAATGAAATGAAACAAATGGAGTTTTATGTCCTACTCTTCTGCACCTTATAATGAAGACTTCAAGACAGCTTGATCATAAATAAAATAAATATTTGGCACATAACAAATGATAAGCACAAAGAATAAACCAGCCAACCACTAAACTCATATTGACTTTGTAAAATTTTGGGGTTATCAAATGATGTTCTTCAAAAAAATTAAAATTGTCAACATTAGATCGCTAAAGATAAGATCTTTGAGCAGAAAGAATGCACGCTGAAGACACGTTCTGAGGGAACGCATGTTGCAGGTACACTTTCTAAAACGTTTAGAAAAGTTTTTGATTGTCATGAAAATTATGAAAACCAGAGGGTACAAATTACTTTTTTTATTTGCATAGCAGTTTTTTGTGAGGGAAATTTTTTGTAGCAATTTCAAATTTTGAGGAGCAATTATCGCCCTTTTTCTGTATTTTGTATAGCAGTCATACAACTGGGTGAGATATGAAAAAAGAGCTTCTTTGATGTACTTTTTATCTATTTTATCTGAAAATCAAAACAGTACAACAAATTTCTTAATTTCAAGATAACGATTCTCTCTTGGACCTTCCTGATAGTAATAAAAGATAAAAACTACAAAAAACCTATAATTATTTGTTAAATTTTTTTATGATCAGCCGTAAAATCCAACCAACAACACTCGGGGTCCATTTTTTATTGCCATTTTTTAACAGTATTTAGCCGAACTCCAGACATAATTTTCACACATACATGTTTAAAGGTCATGAAAAAAAAATCGGGAGATTGGGTGAAAAATCGGATTGCACAGAATGAAAGGTAAAGTAATTTTTCTGAAGCAAGCTCACGATATATTGAACCGAATTCGCCGCTTCCATTTTGACACTTTGATATCGAAAGTAGCCTGTTATAATGATTGTTTAAATGCTACAGTCAAATTATAAAGCGTTTTTAAGAAACGAAGTTCTGATACTATTAAATTTAGACTAAAAAAACTACCAAAAAATACAAAACAAATTTTGAAACGATGTCTATGCTATTTATAAATCACACAGAATTGACGATTATCATAAACTATCGTGAAGACTTCAAAATTTCGTCTATGGTAAAATTAAGGCTACCGTAAAGTTAATCATAAAAGCGAAAGTAGAGTGAACCGGATGATGTTATAAAAACATCGGGTGAAAAATTATCATCTTAATCGGGGGATTAATTAATCAGGCAAAGATAATATCATTACGGGATGAGATTAACGCGTGTCACCGGCAAATAAAATACAAGTAAAGAATATTTTATTGATTTATGGTAAAGAATTTTGACATTGAAAACGGTAGGCCCCGTGAAAATTATGGATACGAAAAGAAAAAAAAAATCGGTAGATTTGGGTCTCCCGCCGGTAGATCGGGAGACAGCATGCAAAAGCGGTAGAAACCCGACGAAATCGGTAGATTACACATGTATGTTTTCACACATTAATTAAGCTAAGTCACTATTTTTTATGAAATGAATAGTTCCTATAAGTGTTACTACGATATATTGCAAAACTTCATGAATAATATTTTATCTTCTTTTCATTCCAACAATTTAACAATGGTTACCGATATAATTATAATGATATACATTCAATGAAATAGGGGTGTGGCTTAAGCTAAGGTCAATGAAATTGTAAGTCTGTTCCGTCATTTTTGTATATTAGGGAGAATGTTATCTGTTTGTTAACGAATATAAAGTCCATTAATTTAGCTTTAATTATTTGCAGCTTCGATTATTTCAAAGTTCTACTCTGCTCAATAATACGGAAAATACAAAAGAACAATAAATGGTAATGCGTGAAATCACTAGTGGTATTTTGTTGATTGTATTACGTATTTTGACACTTTACTTATGCATTAAAGGTTTGATGCACAATGTAATTTAGGTATTTGTACACACAACATTTGCATTAAAGGTAAAATGTCGTACGCATTATGTTAAATGCATGATGCATTTTAGGTATTAGTACAAAAGACATTTACATTAAAGGTAAAATGTTTTTTGCATTACGGTATTAGTGATTTCTTCACTGAATTTTATTCTGACCATAATTGACTAAATGATTCGGTCTAGGAAAGACTTGAACTCTGTTTGGGAGAATGTGTTTTTACCATGTGCTTTTATTCTTTCCCTCAAGTACAATCGACAATCAGCCCTTATTTCTAGATTCTTAATAAATGTAATGAAATTTACAAAAACTTACGGTTAGAAACGAACGGCTGAATAAAGTTCTCAACATTTTGAAACAAATTAACAGCAAAAACTCAAACAAAATTGAATAATCACGTTTTGGTTTGTGCCCTTCACTTATGTTAGTGGCGCTCCAGTCTGGTGCGTCTTTTCACAGCCGAAGACTACCGAACTACCGATGACTACCGAAGACTACCGATGACTACCGAAGACTACCGAAGACCCAAATTGTATATCTAAATCATTTTTAACAGCTCTTATGGGCAATTGTTTCATCATGTGAAGTCACATTATGAGAAGTCACATTATGAGAATCTTCCCTATTTATTCGGTTTGAAGGCGGTGTTCAGATGACGGAAAGCATCATCCTGTAGTCCATTTACTGGCGGGTAGATAGATATGATTGCTGTCCTCAGAACATCGCATAATCCCTTCAAATATGTATTATATTTCTACTTCTCTAAATCAAATTAAAACATTATATTACTTACTTGACATAATCTGGATAGAGCTGATGAATATGAGTAATGATCCCCTAATTCAAATTTGAAACACTCGACACATGTAAATTCCATCAATTGATCCTCAACGTAAGGAATATCATTCACTGATATTTGTTCACAATCATAATGATACCAATAACCACAACAGTTACATTGTACCGATTTAGATGTACAGTTCTTACGACAAATACCACATGGGAAAAACGCGGAACGTTTAGAATATTTAACTTTACGTTTATGCACAGTAGACATGATGGTAAATAGTAATTAAATCGCATGTCAACACCTTAATCTCTAATTAACTATCCAATATGTTGATGATCCGAGTGTGGCATGGTTTCTGTTCTGTATACATATAGAAAACCAATTACATATATTGTATCGTCTGCGATATGATAGGGCAAAATGTTATTACGTTCGGGTAAATTAATCTAAACATGCTCGTGATATTTAACGGAGCACCTTTAATCATTGGTAATCCCTTATAATCAAGTTTGTTTTACTGAGTTGTTAAGTTTGGCTTCCAAGATATACATATTAGTTATTGTACCTTGTTATGGGTTATCACTTGATAACGTTACCTGTATGTGTAATGAAACGTTGTGTTTGAATTAATAAATAGAAGTCTATATCCATAATAATTGTTGTCTATTAATGTGCTGTGATACTTCTAAATGTCGTTCAAGGATTATATTAAACATCAGTATGGAGATGTGACACTATCGGATATTAACCATATTAAGGCTATACAGACTAAATCATGTCATGTGGGAAAAAACTTAAAGGGGCACAGTCTTGATTTGTTTCGGACAATCATCCGACAGCCTCAAACACATGAAATCTTTTGCTTAGCTAATCAGAAATAGTCTACAGAGCTTACCTTTGAAATTTGAGCCTTCAAATCCATGTGTATCCATAATTATCCATGTTTGAAAATCATAATGTCTTAAGATATTACGAATGTCCCGCCATATTGGAAAATGGTTCGTCTTGATAATCAAAGAATTATCCTTCCCGTCGTGCAATAGCGGTCATCTATATAAATAGACTACTGCGTATTTTCAATTGTAGACTTTGTCAACAGGACACACAATTTTCAGACTGACTGGAGACCAGCCGCATACAGCACGAAAACAAAAATAAAGATAGCTTGCCAGGCAAGGTAACATACGCCCACTGATAGCTTTGATTGTAAAAGTAAAAGTCCAATTACAGCTGGTTCCTGATTTTCAAGGAACTTGGAAGTTAACTATATTGTATTGCATTCAGTAAAAAAATCAAAAAGTATAAAGGCAATTTGAAGGTAAATGTGGGCTTTATGCCCTTCAAAAAAAAAAAAAAAAAAACTTACATATTCTGATGACTATTTACTTACTATAATTGGTCATGTTCTTACTTATTGAGTATTAAATTAATCATTCTTAGATGGGACAGACGGATGAGAAACAGTACATTCAAAATTCCAAGTTCCAGAATTCCAGGAATTTTTTTCAGAATCATATCAAAATCAATAGGGGTCTTCCTTGGATGTATTCCAGGAATTTTTTTCAGAATCATATCAAAATCAATAGGGGTCTTCCTTGGATGGTAATAAACAAATATACCAAGTTACAAAAAGATTCATAAAGAAATGGAGTCTCTACAGTGTCCACAAGCTTTTGTTTACAAACAGAACAATTTGAAATTCAAATCCAAGAATTCCAGGAATTTTTTTCGGAATCATACCAAAATCAATAGGGGTCTTCATTGAATGATAATAAACATGTATACCAAGTTTCAAGAAAATCCAATGAAACCTGTAGTCTCCACAGTGTCCACAAACAATTATTGACAGACGGATGACAAACAGTACAATTCGAAATTTCAAGTCCCAGAATTCCAGGAATTTTTTTCAGAATCATATCAAAATCAATAGGGTTCTTCCTTGGATGGTTATAAACAAATATACCAAGTTACAAAAAGATTCATAAAAAAATGGAGTCTCTACAGTGTCCACAAGCTTTTGTTTACAAACAGAACAATTTGAAATTCAAAGTCCAAGAATTCCAGGAATTTTTTTCGAAATCATACCAAAATCGATAGGGTTCTTCCTTGAGTGATTATAAACAAGTATACCAAGTTTCAAGAAATTCCAATAAAAACTGTAGTCTCTACAGTGTCCACAAACAATTGTTGACAGACGGACCAACGGACCGACGGACCGACGGAATTTGAAATTCAAAGTTCAAGAATTCCAGGAATTTTTTTCGGAATCATACCAAAATCGATAGGGGTCTTCGTTGAATGGTAATAAACATGTATACCAAGTTTCAAGAAGATCCAATAAAAACTGTAGTCTCTACAGTGTCCACAAACAATTGTTGACAGACGGATGAGAAACAGTACATTCGAAATTCCAAGTTCCAGAATTCCAGGAATTTTTTTCAGAATCATATCAAAATCAATAGGGGTCTTCCTTGGATGGTAATAAACAAATATACCAAGTTACAAAAAGATTCATAAAGAAATGGAGTCTCTACAGTGTCCACAAGCTTTTGTTTACAAACAGAACAATTTGAAATTCAAAGTCCAAGAATTCCAGGAATTTTTTTCGAAATCATACCAAAATCGATAGGGTTCTTCCTTGAGTGATTATAAACAAGTATACCAAGTTTCAAGAAATTCCAATAAAAACTGTAGTCTCTACAGTGTCCACAAACAATTGTTGACAGACGGACCGACGGACCGACGGACCAACGGACCGACGGACAGGGGCGACAACAATATACGTCCACATTTCTATGTGGGCGTATAAAAACTGTAGTCTCTACAGTGTCCACAAACAATTGTTGACAGACGGATGAGAAACAGTACATTCGAAATTCCAAGTTCCAGAATTCCAGGAATTTTTTTCAGAATCATATCAAAATCAATAGGGGTCTTCCTTGGATGGTAATAAACAAATATACCAAGTTACAAAAAGATTCATAAAGAAATGGAGTCTCTACAGTGTCCACAAGCTTTTGTTTACAAACAGAACAATTTGAAATTCAAAGTCCAAGAATTCCAGGAATTTTTTTCGAAATCATACCAAAATCGATAGGGTTCTTCCTTGAGTGATTATAAACAAGTATACCAAGTTTCAAGAAATTCCAATAAAAACTGTAGTCTCTACAGTGTCCACAAACAATTGTTGACAGACGGACCAACGGACCGACGGAATTTGAAATTCAAAGTTCAAGAATTCCAGGAATTTTTTTCGGAATCATACCAAAATCGATAGGGGTCTTCGTTGAATGGTAATAAACATGTATACCAAGTTTCAAGAAGATCCAATAAAAACTGTAGTCTCTACAGTGTCCACAAACAATTGTTGACAGACGGATGAGAAACAGTACATTCGAAATTCCAAGTTCCAGAATTCCAGGAATTTTTTTCAGAATCATATCAAAATCAATAGGGGTCTTCCTTGGATGGTAATAAACAAATATACCAAGTTACAAAAAGATTCATAAAGAAATGGAGTCTCTACAGTGTCCACAAGCTTTTGTTTACAAACAGAACAATTTGAAATTCAAAGTCCAAGAATTCCAGGAATTTTTTTCGAAATCATACCAAAATCGATAGGGTTCTTCCTTGAGTGATTATAAACAAGTATACCAAGTTTCAAGAAATTCCAATAAAAACTGTAGTCTCTACAGTGTCCACAAACAATTGTTGACAGACGGACCGACGGACCAACGGACCGACGGACAGGGGCGACAACAATATACGTCCACATTTCTATGTGGGCGTATAAAAAGTGAAATTTTTTGTTTCAGGTATATTTCAAGGTTTTTTGCGATTTTCTTAGAGCTTGAGTATTTCTGAGGACTGTTAAAATGTAACAAAGGACCAAAACGACCCCTAAAAATCAAGATTGTGCCCCTTTAACATTCTTGCTCAGATGTCGCGACAACAATCTTGTGCCAAAAGGATTTACTCTGAAATCAACTATTGAATCTAAACATGCTCGTGATATTTAACGGAGCACCTGTAATCATTGGTAATCCCTTATAATCAAGTTTGTTTTACTGAGTTGTTAAGTTTGGCTTCCAAGATATACATATATAGTTATTGTACCTTGTTATGGGTTATCACTTGATAACGTTACCTGTATGTGTAATGAAACGTTGTGTTTGAATTAATAAATAGAAGTCTATATCCATAATAATTGTTGTCTATTAAGAATATTGCTATTCATCTTTATTCAAATCTCTGTCTTTTCATTTTAATTCCACTTGGGTGTTGTTGTACCCACACAGCATTGTTAACTAAATAACTTAGTTTTTTACTTGTCATAGCTTGTTAGATGGAATATTGTGCATTCACGTGATGAAACAATTGCCCATAAGAGCTGTTAGAAATGATTTAGATATAAAATTTGGGTCTTCGGTGGACTTCGGTGGTCATCGGTAGTATTCGGTAGTCTTCGGTTGTGAAAAAAGACGCACCGCTCCATAGGTCGACTCGATTCGTCGCCTTCTTATTCTGGAAGATCTATTCTGTCCGTTCGATTTGTCCTCTTCCTCTTCTGGAAGGTCTTCTGGGTCTTCCGAGTCGGAGATAGAAGAGACAGAAGACAAAATGGCGTCCGTTAGCAAAAATAGCATTCAAGTTCAGCGAGTGTGGTGTGTGTTTGCTACTCACTCGATTGACCTACCGGAAGACACTTCCTGAAGAATATCTTCCGATTCTAGACGCTGCAAATCGAGTTCGCCTCAGTCTAGTGGATTCAGACCGCTAAAAAATTCAGTCCGTGCTATATTTAGAAGTCCTGTTTGTTTCCCATTTTTTTCGTGTTTTTTGGTCTAGATTTGGAATTCGATGTTTGATATTGCATTTTCTTTCATATTTTGTGAGATAATGAGAGATTTGATAGGCGGAAGGATATTTCTTCAAAATAGTTGTTTTGTGAGTGGTGACAGTCAAGTCCATGTTGATCAAATGTAGCCTAGTGGTCAACTCTTATTTTGAAAAGCTCGAGATTTTCATGGTCATAATACTGTGTACAAAACATCCTCAAATATGAACAAAGATCTCCTATGTTCTGATTTGTTAATAATGATGTATTGATTTGATCTTCATTAAAAGTTCTCTAATTTACCACTTTATATCTTAATAATTTTCAAATAATAACCCGAAAATATAACTTTCATTATGGTACATTTGTTACCCGCACACTATTCAAGATGATAAATAATATTTATTTTTGGGGATTCCACAATGCCAGCGACTCGGGTAATCAGAGACCAGGCCGGGACGTCTTGGTAATGTCACTGACAATGTTTTGAAATGAATACGAAATATATGTCGTAATAAAAACAAAGTACTTTTCTTTATAAAATAAATGTACAAAAATACAAACCATCAGCAATCTTGATTAAATATAAGCAATACTTAATAGTGACAAATAATGACTATAACAAAGTAGATAAGACACAGATTTAAATGAAATAATAGAATAGATCACATTAAAATTAGTTTTTTCATAAAATAGTTAGTTAGGTAGATGACAAGTTAGTTGAAATCGTTAGGTAGGTAGGTAAATGGCGAGTTAACGTTCGCTTCCAGCAATTGCTGATATCGCAAACTAGGTAGTTGCACTTTGGTCGTCGTTGGTAGTGGATTTAGAATCAATAGGATGATTTAGAAAACTGTTGGTTTGGTGGTGGTTTGAGAAATCGTACGATCTGGTCGGAACGAATGTCATGGCGGTGAAACTCGGCCCTGGATGGTGTGGCGTGAGTGATTCAGTCTTCTACATTCCTCCAAAACTCGTTATGATCATGGTGGTTGTTGTTGGTGGTTGTTGGTTTGGTTTGGTTTGGTTTGATTATCTGTCTGTGCTTGGAAGAGTTGAAGACCTCGCCAGGACAAGTCAGTTGAAATCGTTAGTTGAATAGCTCTATTTATAGGGATCTTCACTAGTAATACAAAATAATAAGTGGGTTTATGTAGTAAAGTAAGTAAATTTAATAAATTATAACAACATAATTCAACCTAAAATGCTAATATTTTCTGATATTATAAAGGAATACAAGATAGAAATAATGATAGGAAACAATTACCATTGGAATTTAGACGGTCCCAACCACATTATCAAAATGCCAAATTAATCACAAAATATGATTACTTCCCCTTAATAACCTTTACAATTAAAATAGGTGAATTACTGTAATCGCATTAAACAACAAAAATATTATAGGCACGATGAAAACATTGATAGGAACATATTCCTGCATCAAATACCTACTTAAAACAATTATTTAAAATGATAACTAAGGAAAAATCAGTCACTGCCAATCAAAAATACGAACTCTACCTAATCACTGTATGCATTCATTAGAAAACTAAAATATTATGGCACAAAATGAAAATAAACAAAAGTTTAAAAGAAATAATACAAAAATGTAGATATTCTAATATTAACAAGAATAAATAATTTCCTGGCTAGTGCCTTCCAGTGCAAACCTGTGCCGGAGTCTGGATTACCCGCTCGGGTCACACATTTATGTTAAAATATTAGTTTAAAAACTTTCGTTGGGTTTATAAAACATGCTGTTGTCTATAGATCACAGGCATTCGTCAAAAGTGACAATATATTTACATTAATCATGCCTACAACAATTGGACATATTGAGTCAAATACAGAAGGTGTTGGCGATTTTCAAGCGTATACAGAAAGAGTAAAATTATTTTTTGTTACAAAACATACAGGAAGGGAGGAAAGTTGCTACATTTTTAACTCTTATTGGTAATGAATGTTACACATTACTGAAGTCTTTGATAGTTCCAGATTTCCCTGAAACCAAAACACTGGTTGAGTTAATTGAAAAGTTACAGACCTATTATTCACCTCCACCTTTAGAAGTTGTTATAAATTCAACACTTGTTTTCAAGATGATACCCAAACAATTACACAATATATTGCTGGAGTCAAATCAAAAGTCAAACACTGTCATTTTACTGAACTAAATGGTAGACTGAGAGATCAGATGGTTTTTGGTATAAGAGATGATAATACAAGAAAGATGTTATTGACAGAGCGTGATATAACATTCCAGAGATGTTCTGAAATATGTATATCAATGGAAACTGCTGCAAAAAATAGTCAAGAATTTACACAGTCAATAAAATACAAGTCAGAGAATTTACCTAATGAAGCTAAAGTCCACAAAATGAATTACAATTCATCTCCTACCCACATTCCTTCATCTGGTATTGAAAAACTCAGGTGTTATAGATGCAATTCTACAACACATATTGCTAACAAATGCAAAAAGATTGAGTTGCTTCAGTGTACTAGATGTGGTAAATAGTGACATATAGCTGAAGTTTGTATGGCTGCTATATCCAATGGTAATCATGGAAAGAATTATACTACTACTGAAAACCAAAGAAAGTCTTCAGATCACAAGAATGGTGATTACAAGAAAAAGTTTACAAACTTTCGAAAGAAACCAAATTTACATTCATTAGATGATGGGGATGATGTAGCTCATTTATTTGATACTCAAGAACAAAGTTCAACAAATATAGATATTCTTGATGAAGATATTTCTGATGTACTTTCTCATTTATTTTACAATGCAAACCCCCTTCAGATTCTACGATTGATGATATTTTATGGGTTGAAATGGATATTGAAAAGAAACGTTTAAAATTAGAACTCGATACAGGTTCTAAATATACTGTGATACCATTACATTTATACAATAAACAATTTTCAAACTTAAAGATACATACTTCGCAATTAAATATTAGAACTTATACAGGAGAAGTTGTACCAGCCAAAGGTGTCATATACGTAACTGCTAAATATGAAAATCAAATCAAATCAAGGTTGAAGATGTATGTATTAGAAGGCGTTGAACCTCCACTTCTTGGTCGTGATTGGTTACTCCATATCAAACTCAACTGGCGTGGTATTACACATAAACATTCTAATTTACACACGACTTGTACAAATATTTCTGGTCAACTGAATAGCTTGACAAATACAAAGATATTTTTAATAATGAATTAGGCCAGATGAAAGAGATTACAGCAAAATTACATGTCAAAGATGATTGTCTTCCTGCATTTTTCAAACCAAGAAATGTGGCATATTCTTTACAAGTAAGCAACGAACTAGATAGATTAGAAAAAAGTTGGTTTTATTTCCAAGGTAACTCAAAGTAAGTGGACTGTCCCCATAGTGCCAGTAGTTAAACCAGATTCAAGTGTTAGAATATGTGGAGATTTTAAAGTCACAGTTAATCCTTATCTTTATCCTTGGAATGATCAATCACAAAGAATAGAAGATATGTTTGCCAAACTTGCTGGTGGTCAGAAATTTTCAACAATTGATTTGACCCATGCTTATCAACAATTGATTTGACCCATGCTTATCAACAATTGATTTGGCCCATGCTTATCAACAAATGGTTTTATATTCTGAATCTAGGAAATATTTAACAATAAACACTAGTAAAGGATTATATCAATATAACAGATTAGCTTTCGGAGTTACTTCAGCTCCAGGCATTTTTCAACAAGGAACATTTGAATCAAATATAACAAGGTTTACAAGGTGTTTTGTGCTATCAGGATGATATTCTTGTAACTGGTTCAGATGATAAACAGCATTTACACAATTTACAATCTGTTCTACAAAAACATTGTGAAGATGGTTTACGAGTCAAGAAATGTTCTTTCTTTAATGATTCAATAGACTACCTAGGCCATAAAATTGATAAAGGTGGTTTGCGAACATCACAGAATAAAGTTACTACTGTAACAAATGCACCATCGCCACAAACTGTTTCAGAACTACGTTCCTATCTTGGACTGCTATATTAAGAATTCTTGCTAATCTAAGAATATTCAACTCTTGAGATTGAACAAGACCACCGCCATAATATTACAAGAGAGGATAGAATATGTTCAATTTGTAATACAAAACAACTAGGTGACGAGGTACACTTTCTAGTATTCTGTCCCATACTTCAAGATCTTAGAACACATTTCCTTCCCACGTGACTAACTAAATACTGAACTGAGGACAATATTATCAGATTGTTTAAAAGCTAAGATCCAAGTATAGTTCGTTATCTGTCTAATATTATATACAAGTAGTTGGAAATAAGAGCGGAAATCCTAAACTGATAGATTGTTTATTATTTATGCTAACCCATATATATATACAGGTCGAGAGATATTATGTATATATGAATTGAATATAGATTAAATAACAACTTGTTCTCTCGATAATGGATTAAATGTTTTATTTGACCAAGAATTGATGATATCCCTTGTTACTAATATATTTTACAGTGAGTAGAGCAAGTACTTGTACTTTATCTTTACCTATATATATATATATATTTCTGTCTGGTAAAGTCACTATGTATAGAAGATAAACATGTCATAGTTAAAAATATATATGTCTGTATATTTGTATAAATTATATGTTATTACTGGTTGTGTTTTTATTTAGTCTTTATATAATCTCATACCACAAATCTTTCCACAACATAAGTCAAAACATGACGGACTGACGGACACAAACAATGACTGACCGAGCGATGAACATAGGAACAAACCTGTTGCTACCATGAATGTCGTCTATGCTTTGAAGAGACAAGGCCGAACCCTCTACGGATTCGGTGGTTAAGCTCGCTAACCAACCCAATCTCGATGGGTATTCAAACAGTCCTTTTAAGGGCCACCTATTTCAAAATAACAAAACAAAACACTACCTAACCCCACCCCACCATTTTGTCTTTACCACCCACACAAGTATAACCTCCATACAAATCGTGTATAGTATAGTACAGTATAAGGCCTTACTTATATAACTACATGTATATAGTAGAATACAGACCTGAGTCGACGACACGCCACACCTTACTCCATTATACACTCGCTCGCTCACTCATTCAATGGTTACATAGGTCGATTGTAAGATAGTTGAGCGGTTTGTAAAGTTGATTTGTTAACCGTTTTGTTTTGTATTATTTTATTGAGGAGCTGTTTGGTATGATTATTTTATAAATATACCGATTGTTCTTGAAAACAAGTCATTTATGACTCTTTTAAGAAAGTTTGGATGGCCTAAAATTGGCCATTTAATTGGATTTTTTTTTTTCGCCCAGTCTAAGGACTTAGACCTTTTTGCTAATGATATGTTCTTAGGTTTGGCGCTTTTAACCTTTTTTGGAGCAGCTTTTTGCGGTTTTGCAACTGTTTTCTTAGCCCCGGACACTTTAGTTTCCTTATGTGTAGCGGCTTTCTTGGCTTTTGGTCTCGCCGAGGCTGAATGAACCGACTCATCATTAGGCCTTGATAACATTATCAACAACTTAAGTAACACGAATGATAACAATTTAAATGTTAACTCCCTTAATCCACCTATCACAGAAAGTGAAGTTAGGAAATGTGCTTTTCAAATGAAATCTGGAACAGCACCAGCACGTTAACAATATTATACAATAAAATATTCCAGGAAGGTTGCTTTCCAGTGGCATGGTCAAAGGCACTCATTTCACCACTTCTGGTAAAGTCACTATGTATGGAAGATAAACATGTCATAGTTAAAAATGTATATGTCTGTATATTTGTATAACCCGTCTCTCAAAGAACATTCAAACGGCCACCCAAATTCTCACAAGAGAGTGAAAACAGTGAAAACAGTCTTATTCAAAACAGCATCCAAAAATTACAACACAAGACACTACCTCACCCCACATATTATCATGCCATACCCCACCATTTTGTCTTTACCACCCACACAAGTATAACATCCATACAAATCGTGTATAGTATAGTACAGTATAAGCACTCCCCTGAAAACTGATTTATTTCATTACTGTACAACTATTTGCCCCTCCGAATAAATTACCCCCCTCCAACACAAACAATTAAGTATGGCTACCGTGAAGATTATATGCTAGATCTCTGTAAGATAGAGCTTTACGGAAACTGTCGAGAATTGCTGAATGACATGGGAACAGACATATATGTTGAGATAAAGCAAAGAAATATATAACCTTTATTTACCTTTATTTTATGATAATACAGAACTATATTAGATATAGCGGTATATAGGGGGGGGGGGGGTTGATTTGGTATATACTGTCGAGAATTGCCGAATGACACGGGAACAAACATATATGCTGAGATAAAGCAATGAAATGAAAGGTGTTTTAAAACAATATAACCTTTATTTACATGATAATACAGAACTATATTAGATATAGCGGTATATAGGGGTGTTTAGTGTGGTATATACGTCATAGGAGCCAAATATGACAAATAGCTAACTTTACCAAATAAATTAAGCACATGTTTTGCTCATTTCCTACTAATTAGACCCCGGGAGCTTCAAAACACTCTAGAATCCAAATTAATATGCCTAAATTTTCAAGTGGACAAGAAGCCTGGATTAAATAATAGAATATATTAGATATAGCGGTATATAGGGGTGTTTAGTGTGGTATATACGTCATAGGAGCCAAATATGACAAATAGCTAACTTTACCAAATAAATTAAGCACATGTTTTGCTCATTTCCTACTAATTAGACCCCGGGAGCTTCAAAACACTCTAGAATCCAAATTAATATGCCTAAATTTTCAAGTGGACAAGAAGCCTGGATTAAATAATAGAATAAAATATAATGGATATTTACAATCAACATATAAAAAGGATCATTTACAAACAAAAATCACAGAAATAATTATAAAAATATACACAATAATATAATTATATTCTTATAGTAGTATTTACAGGGATAGTCAAACTAGGGGAGGAGAAGAGAGAGAGGGGGGGGGGGGTGTTCTATATACTCTTGAAAACTTAACTAAGATTAAAATCAGAATCAAAATCCGAGCAATTTTCTCGTCCATATGACAAAATGACTATAGTGAATAAATAATGGTCACTTTCTTCATTATTTCTAAATTATCTAGAGTCCAACTCTGAACAGTGTTAAAATCTATAACTAATCTTCCATTTCTTACATTATTGCTTTATACTTTAATACGATATGTTTAAATATGTCTAGATAGAAACATGAGCCCACATTATAGATTTAAAAAACTTTACAAACCACAATACAAACACAGAGCACAGAGAGTTAAGAAATGTGACTATAACTTCAAGGGGAATAACTCTATAATAACTCTATCTAATATCTGTATCCTGAAAACTTAACTAAAATTAAGTCAAGATTTTAAGAAAGACAATGTTATCTAATTGGTTAAAGCTAAATTTAAAATTGATTTAGGTGATTGATCAATCAGATTCAAATTAACTTTTCAAAAAACTTTTCACCAGGACTATTTCTTAGTAATCCAGAAATCTACTCATGTTTTATTTTAGATTTATAGAATTATTATAGATTTGTTACACATTCACAAAAACTGTCTCTTATTCATTACAAACATGTCCTCAAGACCAAAACAATAGATTAAATCTTTCACTGTTTTAGTTAGACAAGATCAGTAAATATAGCCCAATCAACAACCTGCTGAATTTACATATTCATGTTCTATCTCATGAATATTAATGAGTTCTATCGATAAATCAAAATCAGTCTGCAGACATCTGATTGGTCAATTTACTTTAAACCAACCTATCATCTTAGCTTTAATCTAAATAATTTCAACAAGGTCAAATATCTTAATTCTCGAAAATATCATCTTACATATGTAATTACAAATATTTACAATAAAATACAAATTTACAGAAATATATAAATATAAGGAAAGTAGACTGACCAAGGTATCACAGATTGAATTGTGTATTAAACTTTATTTCAATGATAATTCTCTGATCTGTGTAATATCTAGTTGGATCACAAACTGATTTTTAGAATTTAAATAACCCTTGTTTTTATCAGTCAGTTCAGACCAGGTGATAGATTCCCACCAATAATAACCCCAGTATCCTCTCTCTACTCTCTTGTTACTAAATGTTTGAGTTATAGTTCTACTGTCATCAATATTCAATACACTGATTGTACTATCAATATAACAATAGTTTAATTTAGGATTGTCATCTGATAATAGTTCAATATCAATAGATAAATAACCATGATACCCCCTCAATACACGACAACTCCATACCAAGTTACTGTAACTAAACTTGTCTTGACTGTAATACCATTCACACTCCTTCTTAATATCATTTATATTAAAATAAAATTGATATGAATTAGACTTGTGTAGTTTGGGTATGTGATATTGTTTTAACACCGTGGATCCTAACATGTCAATATTTACACTAAAATCTTTTTCTACCCAATCAAGATACTGAACCACTGATGGTGTTTCAACTTTCACATCTTTACACAAGTCTTCTAGCTCTTTTATTTTCTCAAGTGAAAGTAGAATTTGTAAATCAGAATCTTCTGTTAAAGAAGGAAAATTCGTCTCCAGATTCAGTTTGAAAATTTTTAAATCTCCCATAATTTTCTGGTCACTTTCCGTCAATTTCGAATCTGATTCTTCAGATTTATTTTTGATGTCTGTCATGATTCTCTCACGGCTAGCCTTTATATCTGCTATTATTTTATCAGTTTGTTTGGTTATTCTGCTACAAGCATCTTCAGTAAAACGCTGGAGTGTCTCTCTCGTTTCTACTAACGCCACATGAGTTTCTTCCAAGTCTTTGATTTTATTTTGGATGAATTTCTCTGAGGCTAAAACTAGCTCTGTGGCTTTTTCTTTTACAGTTTCACATTCTACATCCAAATACCCGTGAACTTGGTGTTCTTTCAGAAAACATTTACTACACAAAACACAGTGGCAAGTTAGACAATAGTAGTCTATTGGTCTCTCTCTATTACAAGAACAGTGATATTTCACCTTGGAAAAGGTTTTGGCTGTTGGCTGTGTTGTAGGTGATGTTGTACCAGTAACTTGTGTTGTAGGTGATGTTGTACCAGTAACTTGTGTTGGAGGTGATGTTGTACCAGTAACTTGTGGTGTAGGTGATGTTGTAGCAGTTATTTGAGATGATGGAATTAAACTAAAATTGGTAGGAAACTTCTTGGCACCACCTTCAGGAATCTGAATATCTTGCTGACAGATCGGACAGGCAAATGTCTCTATTTTATCACCAATGTATCTTTCAATACATTCCAGACAGAATGCATGTCCACAGTTTATAAATTTAGGTGTTTTAAAAACTTCACAACAAATGGAACATTCCGGTGTGATACTCACTGAAGCTGTTGCCATTTTGTTTTCTTCTATAGATCACACCAGAGATATCCTTGTTGAAAATATAAAACTTTAGTCTAGGCTCCTTAGAAATGTCTTGTTTTCTTATAGAGACTTAATAACCAATAACTTGTTCTGTCTACCTCTAGTTGAAATAATAACACGACTATAGTTAGATCTCTCTATATCAATATAAACTATCAATCTAACACAGAATAAGTTTCCACGAATAATCACGTCACATGTTTAAATTTCCCCGAATCAGCTTCACTTCATTAGATATACAGGTCATTGAAGGTGTAGAAAGAGCTTGTGAAATATAGGTCAGCCGTTAAATAGCTGTGAATATTTCTGTGAAACCAAGTGTTATATCGGTATGATTAACTGAAAAGATACAGAATTACAATAATAAGTAACTATTCAATTAATTTGGCTATAAACGAGAGACTCTTTAAATAATACAGAATGTAAAAGTAAGCTATTCGAGGAATTGTACTTTCGCTTTCCAGATAAGGCAATCGACATGAGCGCGTTAATCATGTGTGACGGCTCATTGACGATAAAATTAATTCAGACCCAAACTTTACGTAACAATTACAGGATAGATACAAATTAACACAGGGTTTAAGATCGCTAGAAATGTTCTACAATATACATAAAATAATATACATAAAACATACCAAAATTGTCAACCAATAATCTCCACAAATAATAGAAATAAGTTACAACAGTAAAGACTGGACTACAATGTCAGCCATGTTAGTTCTAGAAGGAAGTTATTACATCACGTGAAATAACTTGTCGTCTGATGAAAATGTATTTAAGACTGTAGTCTCCGTTGATATTATAGTATATACGTCATAATGTAGCAGACGACATTTTTGACCTGTTTACAAACACAGTTTGAATCATTATGTTAGATTAGATGTATTTACTAGGTTTTACTTCATTAACTTGAGCACTTATTAAAATTATTACTAATTGATGTCACTTTACTAACAATGTCTCAGAGTATCTTCTGGCTTCTGGTTGGTTAATTTGGAGGTCCTTTGGGTCAATTTCTGTATCTCTTGGAAACATCCAAACTTTTACCGTAAGTTACCGTACGTTGTTAGCCTACGTAGGTTATAAAACCTCTATATTGGCCTCAATCTCTTCATCTTCATTACTTAATACTGTAGTGCTACTTCGGATTATAGTGTTGTATTCTGCTGTATAGTCATAGATCATTGGATGGTTACTCCAGTGTTCGTTTAAACGGATCACTGTTACTAGATGTTACTACAGAACAGAACTGTTCTATACTTGTACAATCCGGTTGGTGAAGTAGTTTTTACGAATCTCCAGTCTACATCTACTCTTCATTAGTTTCAGTGGATGACCTCTTGTTAAAGTGTTGTTGTTCAATGTAAACATGCCAGTTGTTATACGCTGATCGTACACGTTGTTTAGGATCTTATAGGCCTCGATCATATCGCCTCTTAGTCTACGAAACTTCAGCGTCGGTAGTTTGAGGAGCTTTAGCCATTCGTTATTCCTTCAGTTTTGGTAGCATTTTTGTGGCTCTGCGCTGAACGTTCTGAATACTATCGATATCTTTCTTTCTGGATGGATTCCATACACTGCTGGCATATTCCAAATGAGGTCGAACTATCGCTTTGAAGAGCAATCTAAAGCTTCTATAGTCCAGGTATTTGAAAGATCGTCGGACAAGTCCCATCATCTGATTGGATTTTTAACTTGGTTCTGTATATGTGTGTCAAACTTCAGATTGGTATCGATGGTGACGCCTACATCCCTTTCACTCTTGACCGTTTCAAGGGTTACACTACCTCCGTCTTATGTTGGCATAGTGTAGACCCATGGGTTGGACGATTTACTTTTGGTTGTGATTTGTAGTACCTTGCATTTATCAGGATGAAATCTTAGTAGCCATTCCTGGCTCCATGCAAAGAGTTTGATTATATCATCCTGGACAATAGAAGAGTCGTTGTCATCAGCGATTTCCCTATATAACTTTGTGTCGTCTGCAAACATGAAGATTTCAGAGTTGGTACAATCAGGTAGGTCGTTGATGAATATGACGAATAGGATTGGATCCAGGACAGAGCCCTGGGGGATACCATTAGTGACACTGTGTCACTGTGAGTATTTCCCGTTGACTTGGACTCGTTGTTTGCGGTCAGATAGAAATTCCTCACACATTTGCAAGTTTGAGGACTAATACCATACGCTACTAATTTGAGGATAAGACGTTTATGTGGCACTTTATCGAATGCTTTCATGAAGTCTGTGTATATTGTGTTTATGTCCCCACCTTTGTCTAAGATACTTGTCCATGACTTTAAGTAACTGTATGTTGGTTGAGCGGCCCCCAATAAACCCAAACTGTCTATTGCTGAGCAGGTTGTTTTCCTCCATGTGGTCAACAATGCGTTTTCGTACAAGTTTTTCCATTAATTTGCATATTACACTAGTAATATTATAATTTTCTAGAAATCAACATTTTAATATTGACCTCTACATCAATCTGTTTTCCTTGTTGGTGATTTTTGAAATATCTTTATATCTTTGTATTTTGCTATGTTTAGCAAGTTTTAGGTACGTGTGTTTAGTCCATGTAGGTTTTGCCTTGGGAGGGTGTAATTTACCATAGTAGCCATTTATGTTGACTCATATCAGAGTCAGGCTTATTAAATCTATTTATTATATTAACATATAGTATTTTAACTCTTATGTAGTAAAAACAGGTTTTAATAATGTAATCATTATTTTTAGAATAATGTAATTAGATGTAACAATAGATATAACTTATTGTAATTAGATGTAACAATAGATATAACTTATTGTAATTAGATGTAACAATAGATATAACTTATTGTAATTAGATGTAACATTTTGAAAACATTTCATGGTATAGGCACCATATTTATCTCTAAATCTCACATTCCAATGAATAAAGAGTACCAAGAGTTTGATTAAAATCTTCGCTTTTAATCAAATTGAAATTCATAATAAGATTCTTTACTTTGTACACAGCCACTGGCCGGTCATAAAAATTGACCAAATAAATAGGAACGAAGCCCTAACTCAAATTGAGCAGCGCCACTTGTCGTCATAATGATAATGTTCTCATGAAATGCGAGAAATGTTTTTCAACATTTGTTCGGTAAACTTCATTCGGCGTTATGAAGTGGGCAATATTAGTTCGGCTAAATCGTTAATTTGTTCAGTAATATTCTTTATTCGAATGATAAATTTTTAACAACAAATTATGAATTTAGTGAACGAATGTCAAATTAAGCGTACAAATGTTGATTTTACTGTACTAATGTTTATCACCGAATTAAGCATTAAGAATGATCAATTATGGCAGGGATTGTCTTCCATACTCGACAAGAGCGCGTTAATCATGTGTGACGGCTCATTGACGATAAAATTAATTCAGACCCAAACTTTACGTAACAATTACAAGATAGATACAAATTAACAGAGGGTTTAAGATCGCTAGAAATGTTCTACGATATACATAAAATAATATACATAAAATATACCAAAATTGTTAACCACTAATCTCCACAAATAACAGAAATAAGTTACAACAGTAAAGACTGGACTACAATGTCAGCCATGTTTGTTCTAGAAGGAAGTTATTACGTCACGTGAAATAACTTGTCGTCTGATGACAGGAGCGTAGCGTGACCATTTTGACTGGGGGGTGTAACGTCTAAGTTTTACCGACGAACACGTGTAACGTCAAAGTTTTACCGACGAACACGTGTTCTTCCCGGGGCAAAAATAACTTACTCGCACTTTTAAGTATATACATTATACACGAACGAAATCCATCGTTAAAGCAAATCCTAAACCTTAGAAAACCATATCAATCAGGGGTGTATCTAGAATATGCCTGAGAGGGGGGACTGAAAGGTGATTTTTCCAAGGCAAGCCCTGCAGGCCAAAGGCCTTCGTATTCGGCCCTTGCAGTGGCGGGGGGTTCGGGGGTCCTTCCCCGGAAAATTTTACATACTTGGAAACCCGGAGAATACATCTGACGCGATTTTGGAAGTCTTTTCCACTGGTCCAAATTATCAATTTTCATCAGAAAACCATATGTTTTCTATGTCCTTTTTCGACCTATTCTGCGTTTTACCGACATGGGGGGGGGGGGTGTTCTGCTGTTCTCCCCCTGAAAATTTTACAAACTAGGAAACCCGGAAAATACATCTGACGCGATTTTGGAAGTCGTTTCCACCGGTCAAAATTATCAATTTTCGTCGGACAACCATATGGTTTATATAGCCTTTTTCGACCTACTCGCGGTTTACCGACAAGTTCAGTAAAAATCACTTTTTATGTAGACGAACAGTTTTCCGATAACATCATAACTGACACAAGGTTTCCACACTTTCGGTCAGCCAATCGGTTTTACTGAAGGCTCTATTTCCCAGTTGACAGTTTACTGATAAAATCATAACCAACACAAGGTTTTTACTTTTTAGGTTAATTGGTTTTACCGACGGTCCCACCTTGCCGTCTTTTATCGACCGATCATAACCAACTCAATGTTTTGACTTTTTAGGTTAATTAATCGGTTTAATCGATCGATTCCGCGTTTTACCGACGGTTCCATCCATGACCCCCCTTTTTACCGACCGATTCCGCGTTTTACCGACGAGTTCAGTAAAACTGGGGGGGGGGGAGTGTGACACCCCCCCACACCCCCCCCCCCGGTAGCTACGCCCCTGTCTGATGAAAATGTATTTAAGACTGTAGTCTCCGTTGATATTATAGTATATACGTCATAATGTAGCAGACGACATTTTTGACCTGTTTACAAACACAGTTTGAATCGTTATGTTAGATTAGATGTATTTACTAGGTTTTACTTCAATCAACTGAACACTGATTAAAATTATTACTAATTGATGTCACTTTACTAACAATGTCTCAGAGTATCTTCTGGCTTCTGGTTGGTTAATTTGGAGGTCAATTTCTGTATCTCTTGGAAACATCCAAACTTTTACCGTAAGTTACCGTACGTTGTTAGCCTACGTAGGTTATAAAACCTCTATATTGGCCTAAATCTCTTCATCTTCATTACTTAATACTGTAGTGCTACTTCGGATTATAGTGTTGTATTCTGCTGTATAGTCATAGATCATTGGATGGTTACTCCAGTGTTCGTTTAAACGGATCACTGTTACTAGATGTTACTACAGAACAGAACTGTTCTATACTTGTACAATCCGGTTGGTGAAGTAGTTTTTACGAATCTCCAGTCTACATCTACTCTTCATTAGTTTCAGTGGATGACCTCTTGTTAAAGTGTTGTTGTTCAATGTAAACATGCCAGTTGTTATACGCTGATCGTACACGTTGTTTAGGATCTTATAGGCCTCGATCATATCGCCTCTTAGTCTACGAAACTTCAGTGTCGGTAGTTTGAGGAGCTTTAGCCATTCGTTATTCCTTCAGTTTTGGTAGCATTTTTGTGGCTCTGCGCTGAACGTTCTGAATACTATCGATATCTTTCTTTCTGGATGGATTCCATACACTGCTGGCATATTCCAAATGAAGTCGAACTATCGCTTTGAAGAGCAAATTTTTAGTTCATCGGTAAATGGTAAACGGTAAAAGGTTCACAATAAAATGTAAATATGACAAAATAATTTTAGTGAATAAATAATGGTCACTTTCTTCATTATTTCTAAATTATCTAGAGTCCAACTCTGAACAGTGTTAAAATCTATAACTAATCTTCCATTTCTTACATTATTGCTTTATACTTTAATACGATATGTTTAAATATGTCTAGATAGAATAGATTAAATCTTTCACTGTTTTAGTTAGACAAGATCAGTAAATATAGCCCAATCAACAACCTGCTGAATTTACATATTCATGTTCTATCTCATGAATATTAATGAGTTCTATCGATAAATCAGAATCAGTCCACAGACATCTGATTGGTAAATTTACTTTAAACCAACCTATCATCTTAGCTTTAATCTAAATAATTTCAATAAGGTCAAATATCTTAATTCTCGAAAATATCATCTTACATATATAATTACAAATATTTACAATAAAATACAAATTTACAGAAATATATAAATATAAGGAAAGTAGACTGACCAAGGTATCACAGATTAAATTGTGTATTAAACTTTATTTCAATGATAATTCTCTGATCTGTGTAATATCTAGTTGGACAACAAACTGATTTTTAGAATTTAAATAACCCTTGTTTTTATCAGTCAGTTCAGACCAGATGATAGATTCCCACCAATAATAACAACCCCAGTCTCCTGTCTCTACTCTCTCGTTACTAAATGTTTGAGTTATAGTTTTACTGTCATCAATATTCAATACACTGATTGTACTATCAATATAACAATAGTTTAATCTAGGATTGTCATCTGATAATAGTATAATATTAATATATAAATAACCATCATACTCCCTCAATACACTACAACTCCATACCAAGTTACTGTGACTAAACTTGTCTTGACTGTAATACCCTTCACCCTCCTTCTTAATATCATTTATATTAAAATAAAATTGATATGAATTAGACTCGTGTAGTTTGGGTATGTGATATTGTTTTAACACCGTGGATCCTAACATGTCAATATTTACACTAAAATCTTTTTCTACCCAATCAAGATACTGAACCACTGATGGTGCTTAAATCTTTCACATCTTTACACAATTCTTCTAGCTTTTTTAAATTTTCTCAAGTGAAAGAAAGAATTTGTAAATCGGAATCTTCTGTTAAAGAAGGAAAATTCGTCTCCAAAATTCAGTTTGAAATTTTTTAAATCTCCCATAATTTTCTGGTCAGTTTGGGTCAATTTCAAATTCTGATTCTTCGGATTTATTTTTGATGTCTGTCATGATTCTCTCACGGCTAGCCTTTATATCTGCTATTATTTTATCAGTTTGTTTGGTTATTCTGCTACAAGCATCTTCAGTAAAACGCTGGAGTGTCTCTCTCGTTTCTACTAACGCCGCATGAGTTTCTTCCAAGTCTTTGATTTTATTTTGGATGAACTTCTCTGAGGTTAAAACAAGCTCTGTAGCTTTTTCTTTTACAGTTTCACATTCTACATCCAAATACTCGTGACCGTTGTGTTCTTTCACAAAACATTTACTACACAAAACACAGTGACAAGTTAGACAATAGTAGTCTATTGGTCTCTCTCTATTACAAGAACAGTGGTATTTCACCTTGGAAAAAGGTTTGTGGTTGGGGTTAAAAACTTTTGCTTTTAGGTGATGTTGTACCAGTAACTTGTGTTGTAGGTGATGTTGTACCAGTAACTTGTGTTGTAAGGTGATGTTGTACCAGTAACTTGTGCTTGTGTTGGTGTTGGAACTTGAACTATAAAATTTGTTGTAAACATTTTAGCACCACCTTCAGGAATATGAACATTCTGCTTGACAAATCGGACAGGCAAATGTCTCCGTTTTATCACCAATGTATCTTTCAATACATTCCAGGCAGAATGTATGTCCACATGTTATAAATTTAGGTGTTTTAAAAACTTCACAACAAATGGAACATTCCGGTGTGTTACTCACTAAAGCAGTGGCCATTCTTGTTTTCTCCTATAAATCACACCAGAGATGTCCTTGTTGAACATATAAAACTTTAGTCTAGGCTCCTTAGAAATGTCTTGTTTTCTTATAGAGACTTAATAACCAATAACTTGTTCTGTCTACCTCTAGTTGAAATAATAACACGACTATAGTTAGATCTCTCTATATCAATATAAACTATCAATCTAACACAGAATAAGTTTCCACGAATAATCACGTCACATGTTTAAATTTCCACGAATTCATTAGATTAATCTGTTCACCAACCAGTCTGATGTGAGACCCAGCGCTGAATAAGAGAATATATAGTCATATGATGGTTTACGCCCCTTTTTAAAAATCTATGGCTATTGCCATTCTTCTAGCAAAATTAGGCCTACCCTCGAACGCGTTTGCCAGTCCTCATTCACCCTAGCCTAACAGGTGCATTTCTTGTTGATTTTCTACTTTTTATACGCCCACATGAAATGGGGGGCGTATATTGTCGTCACCCACATCCGTCCGTCGGTCCGTCGGTCCGTCCGTCCACAATTGCTTGTAAACACTCTACACGGTGTAATTCTTGACGGATTTAGATTAAACTTAATATGAGTGTTTATGATCACGCAAGGATGAACCCTATTGAAAATCAGCGAAATCGGAAAAAAATTAGTATGAGTTTGTGCCCTTGTTCTTGAATGGCTCGTAAACACTCTACAACGTGCAATTCTTGACCGATTTTGATGAAACTTGGTGTGAGAGTATGTTATAACTCAAGGATAAACCCTATCGAAAATCAGCGAAATCAAAAAACATTTAGTATGAGTTATTGCCCTTGTTCTTGAAAACGCGTTCAATTTTAGCTTGTAAACACTCTTGAGAGAACAATTTTTAATGGATTTTAATGAAACTTGGCCTGAGTATTTGTTATCACCCAAGGATGAAGCCTATTGGAAACCAGTCAAATCGAAAAAAAATTAATATCAGTTATTGCCCTTGTTTTTGAAAACGCGTTCAATTTTTAGCTGGTAAACACTCTACAAAGCACAGTTATTGACCGATTTTGACAAAACTTGCTGAAATTGTTTAATATCACCCAAGAATGAACCCTTTTGAAAATAGCACGTATCGAAATATATTTAATAGGAATTATTGCCCTTGTTCTATAAAATGTGTTGGATTATTGTCTCGTAAACACTCTACATGTCACAATTCTTGAGCGATTTTGACATAACTTGGCATGAGTATTTGTAATCACCTAAGGATGAACCCTATTGAAATTCAGTTAAATCGAAAAATATTTAGTATCAATTATTGCTCTTGTGTTTGAAAACGCGTTCAATTTTAGCTTGTAAACACTCTAGAAAGAACAATTCTTAATGGATTTTGATAAAACTTGGCTTGAGTATTTGTTTTTACCCAAGGATGAACCTTTTTGAAAATCAAATAAATCGAAATATATTTAGTGTCAGTTATTGCCCTTGTGTTTGAAAACGGGTTTAACTTTTTGGCTAATAAACACTCTAGAAGGTACAATTCATGACCAATGTTGACAAAATTCACTGAAATTGTTGGATATCGCAAGGGATGAGCCTAATTGAAAATTAAAAATATCAAAATATATCTAATATGAATTAGTGCCCTTGTTCTTTTTCACTCTACATGGCACAATTCTTGATGGATTTCGATGAAACTTGGTGTGAGAGTGTGATATAACTCAAGGATGAACCCTATTGAAAATCAGCGAAATCGAAAAATTTTTTAGTATGAGTTACTGCCCTTGTTCTTGAAAACGCATTCAATTTTAGCTTGTAAACACTCTAGAAAGAACAATTTTTAATGGATTTTGATGTAACTTGGCTGTGTTATTTGTTGTCTCCCAAGGATGAACCCTATTGAAAATCGAAAAATATTTAGTACAAGTTATTGACCTTGTTTTTGAAAACGCGTTAACTCGTAAACACTCTAGAAAGAACAATTTTGAATGGATTTTGATGAAACTTGGCTTTAGTATTTGTTTTCTCACAAGGATAAACCCTATTGAAAATCAGATAAATCAAAAAATATTTAGTGTCAGTTATTGCGCCTGTTTTCAAAAACGCTTTCAACTTTTGGCTTGTGGACACTCTAAAAAATTCCTTTTTGACAAAACTCGCTGAAATTGTTTAATATCAACCAAGGATGAGCCTTATTAAGAATTAAAAATATCAAAATATTATTAAGGGTGAACCCTATTGCAAATCATAAAAATACCGAAAAATATTTAATGAGTTGTTATTAGGTACAATTCTTGACAGTTTTTAATGAAACTAGAGACCCTAGAAAACAATAGGTTGGAAGGTTGGATATTTCATTCCACTTATTGTAACCTTACTGAAAAGTTTTTATTTGAAATAAATGCTGCCAGTGGGCGTATATTACCTTGCCTGGCAAGCTATCTTTATACGCACACATTATAATGTGCAATAAAATAGTAAGACTCACAAACCAGTTCAAAAAGTTTTTTACTGGTCCATTTTTTAGTTGATCCGTAGGTGGATACACTATAGCACACAACACGTGTGTAAGCAGTCAATAAATACAATATGCTATAGAAAAACTACTAAAGCAAATTGTATTTATTGACTGTTTACACATTATAATGCGGATGTATATTGTCGTCACTCCTGTCCGTCCGTCCACAATTGTTTGTGAACGCAATACAGACTACAGTTTTCATCGGATTTAAATGAAACTTGCTGTGATTTTTTATAAGAGATCTCGGACAAGTTCATAGTTGGTGATATTTCAACGAACGGTTTTTGAGATTTTGCACAATTGACTTAGTAAAAATGCATCAAAATTGGCTTGTGAACGAGATCGAGTCGACAGTTTTCATCGGATTTGAATGAAACTTGCTGTGATCATTTGTATTGATAAAATCTCTGACAAGTTCAAAATTGGCTATTTTTTCGTTGAATGGATTTTGAGCTATTGCCCTTGACTGTCAAAATGTGTTAAAATTGGCTTGTGAACGAACAGAGACTACAGATTTGAATGAAACTTGTTCTGATCATTTATATTCATGAGATCTCCAACACATTTAAAATTGGCGATTTTTCGATGAACGTTTTTTGAGTTATTGCACTTGACTAAGTCAAAGCGCGTCGGTTTATGAGTTATGGCCCTTGATTAAATGAAAAACGTTAAAATGTATTTGTGTACCCTATAGAAGCTAAAATGTATTTGTGTACGCAATAGAAGGTACGGTTTTCATCCGATTTTAATGAAACTTGGTATGTGTATTCATCTTGATAATATCTGTCAAGTTCGAAAATGGCACATTCCAGATGTCGGTTTATAAGTTATGGCCCTTGACTTCAATATTCAGTTAATATTTTTATACGCCCACATCATAATGTGGACGTATATTGTCCTTGCCCCTGTCCGTCTGTCGGTCCGTCCGTCTGTTCACAATTTCTTGTGGTTGCGATAGTCTACAATTTTTGTCCGATCTTTACGCAACTTAGTTTGTGTCTTTGTTACCATAAAATCTCGGTTCCTTTCGAAAACCAGCTTTCTGACTTTTACGGTTGGTGAGTTTTACCCTCTAAAATATTGAAAATCTGTCAAATTCAACTTGTGGGTGCAATAGAGGCTACAGTTTTTATCTGATCTTTACAAAACTTGGTATGTGTCTTAGGTATCATAAAGTCTGGGTTCCTTTTGAAAACCAGCTTCCTGACTTTTACGGTTGGTGAAAAATGCCCCCTTACTTAGTGAAAATTTGTCAAATTTAGCTTTTTGGTGGAAGGCTTTTGGGTGGAATACAGGTTATGGTATTTATCCGATCTTTATGAAACTTGCTATGGGTCTTTCTCATCATAAAATCTTAGTTACTTTGAAAACCAACATCGTGACTGTGGTTGACGAGCTGTGCCTCGCCCCCCTCCTTGTCAAATTCAGCTTGTGGGTGCGATACAGACTACAATTTTCATCAAATCTTTATGAAACTTGGTATGTGTCTCTGTTAATATAAAAACTCTAATCCTTTCAAACCAGCTTTTCTGTTAGTAAATAAACTCTTTTGAAAAGTACAATATATAAATAGTATAAGTATTCTACTATTATTTTTCTGTTGGTATTTGCTCATACAAACGCATTTGCTGCTGGTGGGCGTATTGCCTTTTGGGCGTCCGCTCGTTTGAGTTATTGTTCAATTTATTATTCAAATTCAATGCTGCCAGTGGGCGTATGTTACCTTGCCTGGCAAGCCATGTTTATTGATGCGATCATCTTGAACAAGTGTGATAGTGACTATTTTTCGATGAACTTTATTTGAGTTATTGCCCTTGACTTAGTCCAACACATGAAATTTTTTTAGTAAATGCAATAGCTAGGTTTTCATCTGATTTGAATGAAATTTGGTGTGCTCATTTATATTGATGATAACATGGATTGGATTAGACCTAAATAATGTTAGGTTAGAGTTTCTGCTGCGTTAAAACAGAAAATATATTTTAAAGTGGGCGTATCTTGCTTGGCCACCGCTTGTTGCTCATGTTGCACATGTTGCAAGATACATCTCAACGTTTTGCAAAACTTTTCCAATTTATACTATTACATATTATTATACATTACAATAGAAATGTCCCCAGTATAGACCAATGAAAGTTTAAAAGTAAAAATTGACCAAAAAAAAAAATGAAAATAAAAGATTAGACGTTTCAAAGTTTCAAAAACATACCGGGACCCAAATAAATAAATAATTATTAGTACCGGTATTTATTTTGATAGGATTATTGTAAACAGAAGCCTTCATTCAAAGAAACTAAGATATTTTGGTTTTGATATGGATTATACATTAGGCCAAAAAAAAATATAGTCTTGTTTCCTGCTACCCGACCGACCCTAATTTTTCATGCCCGACCCTAAAGTTTTTTTGGACAAAATGAAAAAAAAAAAAAAAAAAATTTTTCCAAAATATCAATATATTCCATTCAAAAATTGCATGTAAATACTGTCCATTTACGCCGTTTTGTCACCTGCAATATAGTGTTAATAACTTGTTATTACATAGGTCTAGCTAACAATAGTTTATTTCATGACAATAAGCCTATATTTCCAATGCCTCTCGGGTTACATAAAGCCGTAAACGTTTGTTGAATAAGTTATTGGACTTCAATAATAAAAAAAGAAATCCATCAGTTGTAACAGCGTATCTGATTGGACAAGAAAGGGTGTGTTTTTCTAAGATCAGCCAATGGATTTGCTTCTTTCATTATTTTTCTACTTTCGGTTTTGAGAATACTCGCGTATATCACTACTTCTGGCGGTAATTATTTATTTTGGTACCTGACAATTTCCTCCAGTACATCTTTGTATAAAATTCATAATGTGCGGAATAAAATTATTAACGCGTGATTGGACATGAACATTATAATATACAGTATCATACGAAAGATGATTTATTGTTTACATAAAGTAATTACGGTATTAAATTTAAATTATTAAAAGATTTGGACAACGATTTAGACGAGACCTAATAATTGAATCAACCCCGTTCATTTATTTATACTTGATTATCCAGATTTCCCAGTCTTCTTTAAATGTTAGTTAAATCTAGAACGGGCTGGGTGATCTAGACTGTTATTAATCTCTTTCTGTACTTGGATACGAATGCGGTATTTATATTCTGTTGAACCAAAACAACATGGCCGCCTCCAGGGCAAGCGTGATAGATAGTTCTAGTAGGCCTAGTAGTGTTTTGAAAGTTACTTTTTACAAGTGCGGACATTACTTAGAAACCAGACATAGAATAACATCGTTCAGCAACGAAATAACATTTTTGGATATATTTAATCAAAACCATGAACTGCCGCCTGGAGGTAGAGCCAACGAGTGCTTAATTATGTCCGACAAGAATGATATACAACCAAATTTGACTGTTGGTGAAGTGGTTACTCTCTTCAGTATGAGAAACTTCGAATTCACCTGCACACTGAAGGGAGAATCACTGGGACAACAGTCAAATTTGGTTGTAGATGTAGCTGAGAAATCTACAAAGGAAACCGTGAACGCATTTCAGTTGTTGATGGCTGGTGGAAGAGCACTGCCCTCCAAAAAAAGAAAAAGGTACAGAAAAAACTATTGTCCATCATCTTTTAAAGGAATAGATATATGACAACATATCATAAATCTTGTCTGCCCCATTATCTTTTCCTCCCCTCTTACTTTCATTTCACTGATGGTGATATAAAAAGGACCTAGAACCATAAAACCGCAAGGATACATAAAACCCACATGCTGAAATATTGACCCCAGTATTATAGAAACCGGTTTAAATATGGCTACATTCTAGCTGTTATTTGCATGTGACAAACAATTTAACAAAATCCTTTACACCTCTGACCTGTTGTCCTAAGCCGTAACGAGGAACTGCCCACCCCCCTGGAATTATTTTGCAAAATTCCCCCATCAGTCTGTTTCTTAAAATTAAATGTTCTGTTTAAAACTATCTTGGTTTCTTAAATACAAATGCTAAGGTATTGAACTGAGCAACTTATCATCACTTTTGAGTCTGTAGTCACGGCTGTCATTATTTTTATTCCTTAAATTTTTGATAAAACCAAAGTATTTACATGATGACAACATAAATCCAAGGGACAAGGGACAAACACAGGTACACAAAGACACAACAACAGAGAACACAAGAAACAGTAAAAACTAAAAAACATAGACCACAGGAACTCTGAAATAAAATTAGGAGTGAACCCAGGTGTTCCGGAAGGTAACCAGATCCCACTCCACTGCACCGCACCCTTTTTGAGGTTAACAAAAAAAAATAAAATGAAAAAAAAAAATAAAATCATTTCCCTACCTACCCTATTTTTTTCAGGCCGGTAGCAGGAAACAGGACTATATTTTTTTTTGGCCTTATTATAGATTTGTTACACATTCACAAAAACTGTCTCTTATTCATTACAAACATGTCCTCAAGACCAAAACAATAGATTAAATCTTTCACTGTTTTAGTTAGACAAGATCAGTAAATATAGCCCAATCAACAACCTGAATTTACATATTCATGTTCTATCTCATGAATATTAATGAGTTCTATCGATAAAATAAAATCCGTCTACAGACATCTGATTGGTCAAATTACTTTAAACCAACCTATCATCTTAGCTTTAATCTAAATAATTTCAACAAGGTCAAATATCTTACTTCTCGAAAATATCATCTTACATATATAATTACAAATATTTACAATAAAATACAAATTTACAGAAATATATAAATATAAGGAAAGTAGACTGACCAAGGTATCACAGATTGAAATGTGAAATAAACTTTATATCAATGGTAATTCTCTGATCTGTGTAATATCTAGTTGGATCACAAACTGATTGTTTGAATTTAAATAACCCTTGTTTTGATCGGTCAGTTTAGACCAGCTGATTAATCTCCACCAATAATAACCACAGATTCCTCTCTCTACTCTCTTGTTACTAAATGTTTGAGTTATAGTTTTACTGTCATCAATATTCAATACACTGATTGTACCATCAATATAACAATAGTCTAATCTTGGATTGTCATCTTATAATAGTATAATATAAATATCTAAATAACCATCATACCCCCTACCTACACTACTATGGCAGGGATTTTGTGCCAAAAGTACAACATGGTCGAAAAGGTATAATTCTAAAACCCTAATCTACTTTTCACCAAATTCATAGGACAAAATACAAATATTTAAAGATGTAATCGATTTTCAAATCGATTTTCAAAAAGTCTTTTTCCGTTTTTCACATTAATTTTTCGTTTCAGATTATATAATTTGTCTTTTTGTACAAAACTTTTAGAAAATAGATTTTAGCTTATCATACTTTCGTTTGTACGATAGAACTTCGCTTTCGGACTTTAACTTCTAAATTTGGGTTTTAACTTTTCGCTTTTCTCTTTTAGAATATCTTTTATGCAAATGAGAAAGGTTGTGACCTTCATTAATATTCATGAGTTAAACATTTTTAAGCGGAAACAAATTTTCTCCCAACTAGGCCTAAGTGGACATAACTCTCATTAACAGTCATTTTATACTACTTTCGTTTTGTTTATTTTTTATGTTCACAAGATTTTGTTTAAAATGTCCGTGGAGATTCTAAGGGAATTGATATCAAGAATTCATAGAATTTGCAATAATATAGAATCTCTGAGTGTTCTTGAAGACTCCAAACATGACATCGATAGTCTAATCAGCATCATTTCGATTTTAAATGTTGACTACGACGAACTTGAGGGTGAATTTGATACTACCTTGCAATCATTGATAAGTGTTAATGACTTGATAGACAATATGATTGCCCGGTCAGTGGAAAATCCAATTTTACCACGTGGAATCGAAAATTATAGAGGTATGGGAAGACCTAGACTATTAGTTCCTTTGGAACAAATTGAATTTCTATTGTCCTGCAATTTTAGTGTTCAAAGTATTGCTAAAATATTAAATGTCAGTAGGAGAACTGTGTGTCGACGAATGGCAGAAAATAATATAAGGGCCTCAGAAAAGTTTACTACAATGACTGCAGATGATCTTGATAAAGAGGTAACAGATATTCTTCAAAATCACCTGATATTGGATATCGCAGTGTTAAGGCACATCTTCTTGGAAGAGGTCATGTTGTTCCAGAGGGTCGTGTTCGACAAGCCATGCGAAATGTAGACATTGAAGGTTGTTTAATCAGGCGATTGCAGCTACGCCCAATTAAAAGAAGAAATTACAAAGTTAGAGCCCCAAATTCCTTATGGCACATTGATGGCTACCATAAACTGATAAGGTAAGTAGGCCTATCCTATTCTGATTTTGAAATTTGACCCAGTTTTGATGTTTGCCCTTTAAATGGCTCAATATTTCTAGTGGAAACCTAATAATTACACAAGAGGAACATTTCTCTACAATTAGGCGTTTATTTTACTCAAATCCGTTCACTAGTTTCCTATCAGCGTCCAAAAAGCATAACACACTACGTAAGGTTTATAAAAATTATAGCATGTTTTTAGCGTTTACAAATTAACGGCTGGATTTTTTTAGTTAAAACTTTCAGATATATTAGAGGGCACATGGTTACAGATTTTGGTGTAAAGTTTTCACAAATTTGAGCAAAGATCTTTTTTGACCTAAAAAAATTCAGACTGTCCCTTTAATTTGTACAATATAGCCTATAACTATTACAATTAGTGAAATTGAAAATTTTTATGTTTTATTTTATAGTTGGCGATTTGTAATACATGGTGGAATTGACGGGTTTTCAAGACTGCCAGTGTATCTTAAAATCAGCACAAACAACAGATCAGAAACAGTTCTCTCTGCTTTTTTTGAAGCTGTTCAGGAATATGGTCTTCCCCACAGGGTACGGTCTGACAAAGGAGGTGAAAATATATCTATTGCACACTTCATGGTTGAAAATCGGGGTGAAAACAGAGGGAGCCATATTACTGGTAGAAGTGTACATAACCAATGGTAAGAGCTCTAGATCAGAAATTTGAATTTAATAAGACGACCAAAAATTCTTATCTTTTCTCTGCTCCTTTTTTGGTATGATAAAGATCCTTTGGATGGAAATTGTATTAGCAACAGGTTATAGCTGTGGTATTGTAGTCCTTTTCCTTGCATGTATTTCTTTGCGTTTCCTCTGCAATTAGCCATGTAATTTAAGTTACCAAATTGAAATATTAGAAATATTTTTGTTTTGGCGTGAAATATTTATATCATATGTATCAATTTTATTTTGTCTTTGTGAAACACTATACTATAATAAAAAAAATGGATTGGATAAGTTTATATTTATATCCCAAAAGCCCTTATTTTGAATTAATAAATTTTTGTTCCATATTTCAGAATTGAGCGGTTTTGGCAAGATTTATGGGAAGGCTGCATAGGATTGTTTTATAATCTGTTTTGCTATATGGAGGTCCATGATATGTTGAGGCCAACAGAGGAACATAATATTGAGGCTCTTCATTATACATTCCAACCACGAATACAACAAAGCTTGGACGAATTCAGGATGGCTTTTATGAACAGGTCTATGAGAACTGAAAGGGGTAGTACACCATTGCAAATTTGGACAAGAGGACATATTCTTGATAATTTGGAAGAATTATCTGAGGTTTGTGATGTTGACAGAGTTTATGATATGCTACTAATAAAAATATTTTCCTGATTTAAGCAGAACTTTGGCCTATACTAAAGTAATTTTCAATGGTATTAATTTTTTGTTGCTTACTCTTAATTCAGGAATTGTTTTTACAGGATGATATTGTTCTTTATGGATCTTCCCAGGAAGATGTTATTGGTCTTGATGTAGCAGGAGTAAACATTCCAGAAACTGTAACAGTATTGAGTAATGAAAAGCTAAGTGAACTTCGTAACCTGATTGATCCTTTACGCCCATCTGAAAATTTCGGTGTTGATATTTTTAAAGAAGTTTGTGATTTCATTGCTGCCTGCCATTCTCAAGATACGAGATAAAAGGATTAGTATCAGTGAAAATTTTTCAACAACTAGTAATGATTTTGTACATTTACTATTTGAACATTACATTTGAAGTGAACCCGATTGCCATGATGAGAGTATGTTATCATTTAAAAATAAATAAGGTCTATTCAGAATAATAACAGTTTCTTTTTTTTAAAATACATACATACATGTTACAGGAACACCAATAATCTCAATCCCCCCCTCTCAATCACAAGCAGATGCACACCCTGTGAAAATTTTTTTGCCTCTCAAACATCAACCCTAGTTTAATACATATCAACATACCAAGTTCCTATTTTTTATACGCCCACATGAAATGGGGGGCGTATATTGTCGTCACCCACATCCGTCCGTCCGTCCGTCCGTCCGTCCGTCCGTCGGTCCGTCCGTCCGTCCGTCCACAATTGCTCGTAAACACTCTACACGGTGTAATTCTTGACGGATTTAGATGAAACTTAATATGAGTGTTCATGATCACGCAAGGATGAACCCTATTGAAAATCAGCGAAATCGGAAAAAAATTAGTATGAGTTTGTGCCCTTGTTCTTGAATGGCTCGTAAACACTCTACAAAGTGCAATTCTTGACCGATTTTGATGAAACTTGGTGTGAGAGTATGTTATAACTCAAGGATAAACCCTATCGAAAATCAGCGAAATCGAAAAACATTTAGTATGAGTTATTGCCCTTGTTCTTGAAAACGCGTTCAATTTTAGCTTGTAAACACTTTTGAGAGAACAATTCTTAATGGATTTTGATGAAACTTGGCTTGAGTATTTGTTATCACCCAAGGATGAAACCTATTGAAAACCAGTAAAATCGAAAAAAATATAATATCAGTTATTGCCCTTGTTTTTGAAAACGCGTTCAATTTTTAGCTTGTAAACGCTCTACAAAGCACAGTTATTGACCGATTTTGACGAAACTTGCTGAAATTGTTTAATATCACCCAAGAATGAACCCTTTTGAAAATAGCACATATCGAAATATATTTAATAGGAATTATTGCCCTTGTTCTATAAAATGTGTTGGATTTTTGCCTTGTAAACACTCTACAAGTCACAATTCTTGAGCGATTTTGACATAACTTGGCATGAGTATTTGTAATCACCTAAGGATGAACCCTATTGAAATTCAGTTAAATCGAAAAATATTTAGTATCAGTTATTGCCCTTGTGTTTGAAAACGCGTTCAATTTTAGCTTGTAAGCACTCTAGAAAGAATAATTCTTAATGGATTTTGATAAAACTTGGCTTGAGTATTTGTTTTTACCCAACGATGAACCTTATTGAAAATCAAATAAATCGAAATATATCTAGTGTCAGTTATTGCCCTTGTGTTTGAAAACGGGTTTAACTTTTTGGCTAATAAACACTCTAGAAGGTACAATTCATGACCAATGTTGACAAAACTCACTGAAATTGTTGGATATCGCAAGGGATGAGCCTAATTGAAAATTAAAAATATCAAAATATATCTAATATGAATTATTGCCCTTGTTCTTTTAAACGCGTTCAATTTTTGTCTCGTAAACACTCTACATGGCACAATTCTTGATGGATTTCTATGAAACTTGGTGTGAGAGTGTTATAACTCAAGGATGAACCCTATTGAAAATCAGCGAAATCGAAAAAGTTTTTAGTATGAGTTACTGCCCTTGTTTTTGAAAACGCATTCAATTTTAGCTTGTAAACACTCTAGAAAGAACTATTCTGAATGGATTTTGATTAACTTTGGCTTGAGTATTTGTTTTTACCCAAGGATGAACCCTATTATAAATCAAATAAATAGAAATATATTTAGTGTCAGTTATAGCCCTTGTTCTTGAAAACGCGTTCAATTTTAGCTTGTAAACACTCTAGAAAGAACAATTTTTAATGGATTTTGATGTAACTTGGCTGGAGTATTTGTTGTCTCCCAAGGATGAACCCTATTGAAAATCGAAAAATATTTAGTACAAGTTATTGACCTTGTTTTGAAAACGCGTTCAATTTAACTCGTAAACACTCTAGAAAGAATAATTTTGAATGGATTTTGATGAAACTTGGCTTTAGTATTTGTTTTCTCACAAGGATAAACCCTATTGAGAATCAGATAAATCGAAAAATATTTAGTGTCAGTTATTGCACCTGTTTTCAAAAACGCTTTCAACTTTTGGCTTGTGAACACTCTAAACATTCCTTTTTGACAAACTCGCTGAAATTGTTTAATATCAACCAAGGATGAGCCTTATTAAGAATTAAAAATATCAAAATATTATTAAGGGTGAACCCTATTGCAAATCATAAAAATACCGAAAAATATTTAATGAGTTGTTATTAGGTACAATTCTTGACAGTTTTTAATGAAACTAGAGACCCTAGAAAAAAATAGGTTGGTAGGTTGAATAATTCATTCCACTTATTGTAACCTTACTGAAAAGTTTTTATTTGAAATAAATGCTGCCAGTGGGCGTATATTACCTTGCCTGGCAAGCTATCTTTACAGGATGATATTGTTCTTTATGGATCTTCCCAGGAAGATGTTATTGGTCTTGATGTAGCAGGAGTAAACATTCCAGAAACTGTAACGTCATTGAGTAATGAAAAGCTAAGTGAACTTCGTAACCTGATTGATCCTTTACGCCCATCTGAAAATTTCGGTGTTGATATTTTTAAAGAAGTTTGTGATTTCATTGCTGCCTGCCATTCTCAAGATACGAGATAAAAGGATTAGTATCAGTGAAAATTTTTCAACAACTAGTAATGATTTTGTACATTTACTATTTGAACATTACATTTCAAGTGAACCCGATTGCCATGATGAGAGTATGTTATCATTTAAAAATAAATAAGGTCTATTCAGAATAATAACAGTTTCTTTTTTTTAAAATACATACATACATGTTACAGGAACACCAATAATCTCAATCCCCCCTCTCAATCACAAGCAGATGCACACCCTGTGAAAATTTTTTTGCCTCTCAAACATCAACCCTAGTTTAATACATATCAACATACCAAGTTCCTATTTTTCTTTCTTCTAAAAAAAGAATTTTTTGCCAAGAGCAAAAACTTACTGCAATTGCAAATGGATGGGGCAACAACAATGTACATGCATAACATAATAGTGCGATATAAAAATCAAGTTAAGCCATGCCAAAACCATATGCAGACACAATTATATTTATGATAGTTTCTTCAAAGACTTTATATTCCTTAATATGCTTAATACTACAAAAGGTGATGGATGGAGCACATGTATTTATGTGTGTCATGTCTGTTGAAGCATGGTCAAAAATAATCAAGCCTTTGTTTATAGTCGGAGTCAAATACTGGCACCCAATTAGTGACTGCAAAAGATGCCCTGTTGTTAAAGTAACATTATCCTCTTTGCCTTTGACAAAAATCAATCCAGGGCGTTGTTATTCTACCACCTGAAAAATAAAGATAGCTTGCCAGACTAGGTAACATATGCCCAGCAGCAGCTTTCTTTGTAAAATAAGCTTTTCAAAACAAGGTCTATCCATGTGTCGAAACCGTTCATCAAAAAATCTTCAAGTTCGAACTTGTCCGCCGTCTTATCAATTCCAATGCTCACACCAAGTTTCATTAAAATCCATTGAAAATTGTAGCTTCTATTGTGTCTACAACAAATATAGAGGCAGGGGCAATAACTAAAAAATAAGTCTAAATCGAACTTGACCACTGTCTTATCAATTCCAATACTCAAACCAAGTTTCATTAAAATCCATAAAAAATTGTAGATTCTATAGTGTCTACAATAAATGTTGACGGACAGACGGACAGGGGCTACGACAATATACGTCCACATATTCATGTGGGCGTTTAAAAATGGTGTTAACAACTTGACTGATTTTCAATAGGCATCACCACCATCCTTGTATCATAATACACAATCCCACTTAGTTACATTAAAATCCATGAAGAAATGTGAAAATTTGAAAAAGTTGATTGCGCCATCGCACTTATTTGTGCTGATATTTAGATGAATCAATTCGAATGGAAACTCTAGCCTCTATCGTGTACACAAGTTAATTTCAACACTTTTTCACTAAGTCAAGGGCAATAACTCATAAACCAACAACTGGAATCACCCTTTACTAACATATCCAAGATATTATCAAGATTTAATACACAAATTTTCATTCAAATCGGATAAAATCTCTAGCTTCTGTCAATTAACGTTTTCTTCATTCAGTCAAGGCGAGAACTCATAAACTGACAACTGGAATCGTGCCAACTCATCTGAGATATTAGCAAGATAAATACACATATAAAGTTTTATTCGAATTGAATAAATATGTGGGCGTATAAAAAAGACTTACGTTCTATCCTTTTAAGGAATTTCTCGAAATTGTACATAACTAATTCTTCATCTATCTTAAGTGCAATCTCAGAAGAATAACTTGTCAAATAAAAACTTATTATTTCTTCAGTAGAGATCAATAGAGACTGTTTAAAAAAAAGGATTGATTCTTCTGGATGACTGCGTAGAATTTCAAGAACTCCAAAGAGCTTCAATCCTAAGGAAAAATAATTTCAGTTGCATCATTGAAAAAGTTGAAAAAGTTTGACTTAAGTAATGTTTTAATAGACAAAAAGTCATCAGCTATTTATAAAAAAAAAACCACTAGTGATACGGGACACTATTTGAATTCTGATACAATTACATGCAAAACTGCTTTAGCATAAAGCTTTTAGAATTACTATCAAGAATTGTGTAATAGATTCCTATTTTTTCGGCGTTATTGTACATATAGAAAAATGAACTTCCAAAATCATCTTTAACATAAACCCTAAAGATTAATTTTTATGCTTAAAAGTCAAACAACTGCCCTGTAGATCTTGAAACGGTCTTGACAACAGACAGTAAAATAAATTAGATATTTTATTTATTCATCAGGTCATATCCACTTAATAGAAATATAAGAAATTAAAGTCGAACTAACCTTCGATTAATTGAAGTAAAGGAGCCATGCTTCGGTAAAATAAGAAATAGCCTTTGATTGCTGTGGCTGCTTCTTTTGTATTTGAAGTAGTCAATTGCTTCGTGAAGCCTGTTAAATTTAGTAGGTCAATATGAGTCAAAAAGACTGATTTTTTTCAGTGAGATATTTTGAACTATGTTCTTTGGCTGGTACTAGTAGTAAGCCTACTGTATTTCAATGTGTGGTTATATTAATATAGAATTAAGAAAACTTATCTTAGTTGCTCTTAAATTGCAGTACCTGAAGTAAAAATTCTAGTGCACTGGTCTTAATGATATAGTATTTTTTTACAAGATAAATGAAATTATGAAATCAGTTGATTATATACAAATATGAATTAATAAAATCTTATTTTAATACGATCGATTATGTTGTAGATTATATTCATATTACAACCCCTGTTAAATTTATAAAGTTTGTTATTATTGGTATTTGTAGATTATATTAATATTACGACCCCTGTTATATTTATAAAGTTTGTTATTATTGGTATTTGTAGATTATATTAATATTACGACCCCTGTTATATTTATAAAGTTTGTTATTATTGGTATTTGTAGATTATATTAATATTACAACCCCTGTTATATTTATAAAGTTTGTTATTATTGGTATTTGTAGATTATATTAATATTACGACCCCTGTTATATTTATAAAGTTTGTTATTATTGGTATTTGTAGATTATATTAATATTACAACCCCTGTTAAATTTATAAAGTTTGTTATTATTGGTATTTGTAGATTATATTAATATTACGACCCCTGTTATATTTGTAAAGTTTGTTATTATTGGTATTTGTAGATTATATTAATATTACGACCCCTGTTAAATTTTAAAGTTTGTTATTATTGGTATTTGTAGATTATATTAATATTACAACCCCTGTTATATTTGTAAAGTTTGTTATTATTGGTATTTGTAGATTATATTAATATTACAACCCCTGTTTTATTAATAAAGTTTGTTTAGATTAATGTATCTCAATAAATTGGAGAGTTTTCTAAAGGGAGTCAACTGTATTTAAGTCAAGACCACAGTAATCGTATTGTTCCATAACATTTAGCACAAGACGGCAACAAAAAAATCATTAAAACTGCACAAATAAAAGTTTAAATAGAAATATATAAACAATGTTTAACATCAACTTGGGTAAGATACAAATATACTGTCAACTCATATTTCTTTATTTCAGATGACCACTTAATTTCAGCAATAAGCCACATTGTGACAGGTGCTGGAGTATGCCACCTATCAATGCCCCACAATCTGGCAGGAAAATAAGAATCAAACAGCTTAAGAACAATAAGAAAAGCAACACCTTTTGGTGACAATTCATTTTTATACGCCCACATGAAAATGTGGACGTATATTGGTATCACCCCTGTCGGTCGGTCCGTCCGTCCGTCCGTCCGTCAACAATTACTTGTGTGTGCGATACAGGCCAGAGTTTTTATCCCATTTGAATGAAACTTAGTATGTGTATTAATCTTGATGATATCTCGGACAAGTTCGAAAATGGCACGATTCCAGATGTCGGTTTATGAGTTTGGGCCCTTGATTAAATGAAAAAACGTTAAAATTTACTTGTGTACACAATAGAAGCTGTAGTTTTTATCCGATTTGAATGAAACTTGGTATGTGTATTCATCTTGATAATATCTCGGACAAGTTCGAAAATGGCACGATTCCATGTCGGTTTATGAGTTATGACCCTTGATTAAATGGAAAAACGTTGAAATTTACTTGTGTACGCAATAGAAGCTGTAGTTTTCATCTGATTTGAATGAAACTTGGTATGTGTATTCATCTTGATATCTCGGACAAGTTCGAAAATGGCACGATTCCAGATGTCGGTTTATGAGTTATGGCCCTGGATTAAATGAAAAACTTTTTCTTT
>CM060203.1:20672059-20689859 GCA_030562195.1 Nipponacmea schrenckii
TTATAGTGATAATTAGACTTGAAGCACATATTGATACTTTTTATAGCTTGTTCACATAAACAGGTAGCTTTTAAGAAAGTGTCATGGTTTTGCCAACTTGCAAAGTTTAGGCTATCTTTAGGCTATCTATATGTTTTTACCATGTGATTTTTTCTTTCCCTCATTCCCAACCTCAACTCTGCTTGGCTAATTCACGTAAAAGTCCATTGAAGATGTTAGAATGTGATTCTATTCCAAGTCCTTCAAAGTTTTCTTTGACATTGTCAAAGTCCTTCAAACATTTTGACTTACAAGAATACAACTTTTGATTGCGTTATTCGATTTCTAGGATCCTACCAAATGTAATGAAATTTACTTACGGTTAGAAATGAACGGCTGAATACAGTCCTCAACATTTTCAAACAAATTTACGGTGTCAACTCAACAACAAAATTTAATTATCAGTTTTTTGTGTAAAGTAATGACGAAGTTACAATTGCTCTTCAACACGCTGTAATTTTATTTCCGGTGACGTATAACAGTCAATTCGGAGAAATGTCAAAAAGGAGACGTGTCAAATAGGAGACATGTCAAATCGGCAGTTATCTCGGAGGAAATATTTAAATAATATATTATCATTGTGAATCTTGCGCGTTTGGATCTCTACACGAGACGACAAAGCTAACATATAAGATTTGTCTCTGGGAGTTATTTATATAAATAGAAATACTGTCTTCGCAGAAATGTGATGACGAAAATGTTCGAGGATACGAAATTTCTGAATGAATAAAGGAAAGAAAAAATATTAGCACAATTCTTAAAGAATGCGATGTCTCACATACGACACAATTTAACTTTACTTTTCACCTGGTGATAAAAAAAAACGTTATTGATTAAAAATCGAACTTTGGCACCAACTCAAAAAGTTAGGAAATTTCGAATTAAATATCAAAGTTAAAGAAAGTAGAGTTGATAATTAATTGTTGATCTCAAATGAAACCTGTAAGCCTAATGCTATAAAAACGCTTCTCTTTTTAATGAGTTGATTGTAGTCTGACGAAATAGCAAGTATTGTGGTAGTTATCTTTCCCTAACCGGAAGTTATAATTTAACCAATCAGAGGAAAGCACTAGAAAATTCTGGTAAAGATGAAGATGAAACAAAACCAGAACTGAAAGTTTTAGAGATTAGGCTGGTTGATAAGGAAACCAGTTACTATTGGTAACTAATCGCTATTCAACAGAAGACACTGGCACAGGTTAATAGTCACAGGAATCGGTGGAGCCATCAATAGAGTCGCATCACTCACTCACATAGTATTAGTAGATCTAGGCCATTTAAAAAAAAAAGAAATCGCTTTCCTTATTTAATTTTATTTGTCGTCTGACATTTGTTTTTAGCAGATGTTTTTGCACTCAGTTTATTATGAGGCCTATTCTCGAAGTCGGCATGACGTATACCGAAAGTTTATATGGCAGGGATTTTGTGCCAAAAGTACATGATGGTCGAAAAAGTATAATTCTAAAACCCTAATCTCCTTTTCACCAAATTCATAGGACAAAATACAAATATTTGAAGATAAAATCGATTTTCCAAAAGTCTTTTTCAGTTTTTCATATTAATTTTCCGTTTCAGATTATATATTTGGTCTTTTTGTACAAAACCTTTAGAAAATAGATTTTAGCTTATCATACTTTCGTTTTGGATTGTGGAAAATGTACGATAGAACTTCGCTTTCGGACTTTAACTTCTAGATTTTGGATTTTAACTTTTCGCTTTTCTCTTTTAGAATATCTTTTATGCAAATGAGAAAGGTCGTGACCTTCATTAATATTCATGAGTTATACACTTTTAAGCGGAAACAAATTTCTCCCATCTAAGAGGAAGTAACTCTTATGAGACTCAACCGGATGTGTTGTATTTTCATTTTTTACAGTGGAAAATTTGCGCGGTTTTAACCTACAGTATTTTCAAGTAAGACCCTTTCTACCCTATTTATCATTTGTTACTGCGTCCCTCTAACGTTACTTTCATGACCAAGTATTGTTTGCAAATCGTCAAATGGAATAATTGCAGCGGGTTTTGACAAGGTCTTATCAACCTCCGAGTCCAATCGACCTGACGTAAAATAGGCCTACCGTTATAAGTGCTATTAAGAAATCGTTTTGAATTTTAATTCAAGTATTCCTAATAAAACACTATCTGGAATATTCTTTATGTGGAGGCCCATAAAACTAAAAGGAATAGGCCTACAACATTTTTGTGCATATGATATTCTAAATTCTAATATAAGCTTACAGCAAAACAATGTTGCATCTAAATCTAATAGTGGATTGATCCCATTTAGGCTAAATTGAAAGAGTTGCAACATTGCACAAGGGCATGAGTGACTTTCCATTTGCAAATTACCCCCTTGTTCATAATATTCTGAACTTAACCATTTTATTGTAGGATATGGATGATTTGAATAGAGCTATAGCAATGTTGCGGCAGACCGCTTCAGATCTGGAAACAAAGATTGAAACTTCCAACCATAGGCTGCCATCAACATCTTCATCGACAGGTCCTACCAGTACCTCCACCACACCTTCCTTCACCACACCAAGGAACAGTGGTGGGACTGTGGCAGAACAACAACTCTTAAATTTGTCATCATGAAATATTTTTTAACTGAGAAACGTTATTTGTTGTCTGGAATCTTGTTAATATTTTGCTGTTATTTACAGGTTAAACTGCTTTAGAAAAATTAAATGAGCAATGTCCATGTCCATATTCTTGGTGCTGTTGGGCATCAATTTTAACACAGACTGGGCTTATATGATCATAATTTACTATCTTTCATGTGTAAAACATTCTATTTGTGAAGAGTCCCCTTTCATTCATTCTATTTATTATCTTTGATGATTAATAACATTCTTTGGAAATTCCCATTTTCTTATTTGTCATGATTTGTCTTCCATTTCATTTCAGGAAAGTTAATTGTCCTCTTTGCAATGAGGAATTCACTCAAGACCTCATTTTGATTCACTCTGCCACTTGCTCTGACATCACAGAAATTTTCAATGAGGAAAAAGAGTTGAAGTAAGTTCATTTGTAATTAAAGGTTTTTATCGAAATGTGGTTGTATATTGTCATCACCTCTGTCCATCCATCGGTCCGCCCGTCCACAATTGACTTGTGAACGTGCTGGAAACTACAGTTTCGGTTGGATTTAAATAAGATTTTATGTGTAGGATTATATTCAGAAGATCTTGGACTTCAAATTTGAGCAATTCTGTTTATTTCGAGCATAGTTATTGCCTTTGCTCCTAAATCTTGAAGCCGAAATTACCCCCTTTGGGTTTTTTAAACTGTTTTTAAATTTGGAACTTAAAATTTACGTTATCCAACCTAAATAGTCTGTGTTTGGTAATCTTTTTCTTAATTTGATGGCATATAAGGTTTAAGTAATTTTTTACCTTTTACCCCTATAGATAAAGTCAACTTTTCAAAAGTTTCATTTTACCACCTTACCAGCTATTTTGTTCATCTTTGTCATATTTCTAACTTCAGAGTTTCAGAAACATTAGCTGATCAGTTGATGGAAGTGAAAAAAAAGATGATAAGCACTCAGAAAAAATGGAAAATAGCTGTTTTGAGACACGACTTTGACAGAACATCACTGGATCAGCTGACAGAGGCTGCTTCGGAAGATTGGCAGAATCAAATTTTTATAAAATTTATAAATGAAGAAGGAGTTGATTTCGGGGGATTAACCCGAGAATTCTTCTCGTTATTGTTTAAAAACGAAGAATTATTAGATCTTTCTGAAAACAATTTTAAACTTAATCCCAACCATCTAGAAAACAGTGTATACACATTATTTGGACGTGCTGTAATCCTGGCTATTCTATATGGCCATCCTGGACCAAGATGTTTCAATCAATATATCTGCAATTACATTCTGTATGAGACAATTCCCAGATTCAACGATGTACAAAATATTGATTTATGCCGTGAGGATGCAAAAGCAGCTTTGAAAGATGTAGGTTTTCTTTTTCCATTTATGCAGTTCATACATAATAATTATTGATTTATACTCCGACATAAGATTTAGATTTTGGGGTAAGGGCAATAACTCCGCTCCTGACAATTGAAAATTGCTCAAATTTGAATTTGATCTCTGTCAATGTATGTATACATATACCAAATTTCATTTGATTCCGTTAAAAACTCTAGATTGAAAGCATTTACAAGCAATTGTTTATTGTTTCAGATAGAAAATGTCACAGAAGAAAATGTTAACAACATATTTTTGACTCATATTGACCTACTAAATTTAACAGGCTTCACGAAGCAATTGACTACTTCAAATACAAAAGAAGCAGCCACAGCAATCAAAGGCTATTTCTTATTTTACCGAAGCATGGCTCCTTTACTTCAATTAATCGAAGGTTAGTTCGACTTTAATTTCTTATATTTCTATTAAGTGGATATGACCTGATGAATAAATAAAATATCTAATTTATTTTACTGTCTGTTGTCAAGACCGTTTCAAGATCTACAGGGCAGTTGTTTGACTTTTAAGCATAAAAATTAATCTTTAGGGTTTATGTTAAAGATGATTTTGGAAGTTCATTTTTCTATATGTACAATAACGCCGAAAAAATAGGAATCTATTACACAATTCTTGATAGTAATTCTAAAAGCTTTATGCTAAAGCAGTGTTGCATGTAATTGTATCAGAATTCAAATAGTGTCCCGTATCACTAGTGGTTTTTTTTTTTATAAATAGCTGATGACTTTTTGTCTATTAAAACATTACTTAAGTCAAACTTTTTCAACTTTTTCAATGATGCAACTGAAATTATTTTTCCTTGGGGATTGAAGCTCTTTGGAGTTCTTGAAATTCTACGCAGTCATCCAGAAGAATCAATCCTTTTTTTTAAACAGTCTCCATTGATCTCTACTGAAGAAATAATAAGTTTTTATTTGACAAGTTATTCTTCTGATGATGCACTTAAGATAGATGAAGAATTAGTTATGTACAATTTCGAGAAATTCCTTAAAAGGATAGAACGTAAGTCTTTTTTATACGCCCACATATTTATCCAATTCGAATAAAACTTGATATGTGTATTTATCTTGCTAATATCTCAGATGAGTTGGCACGATTCCAGTTGTCAGTTTATGAGTTCTCGCCCTTGACTGAATGAAGAAAACGTTAATTGACAGAAGCTAGAGATTTTATCCGATTTGAATGAAACTTTGTATGTGTATTAAATCTTGATAATATCTTGGATATGTTAGTAAAGGGTGATTCCAGTTGTTGGTTTATGAGTTATTGCCCTTGACTTAGTGAAAAAGTGTTGAAATTAACTTGTGTACACGATAGAGGCTAGAGTTTCCATTCGAATTGATTCATCTAAATATCAGCACAAATAAGTGCGATGGCGCAATCAACTTTTTCAAATTTTCACATTTCTTCATGGATTTTAATGTAACTAAGTGGGATTGTGTATTATGATACCATTTTTAAACGCCCACATGAATATGTGGACGTATATTGTCGTCGCCCCTGTCCGTCGGTCTATCGGTCCGTCAACATTTATTGTAGACACTATAAGACAGTGGTCAAGTTCGATTTAGACTTATTTTTCAATGAACGGTTTTTGAGTTATTGCCCCTGCCTCTATATTTGTTGTAGACACAATAGAAGCTACAATTTTCAATGGATTTGAATGAAACTTGGTGTGTGCCTTGGAATTGATAAGACGGCGGTCAAGTTCGAATTTGAAGATTTTTTGATGAACGGTTTCGACACATGGATAGACCTTGTTTTGAAAAGCTTATTTTACAAAGAAAGCTGCTGCTGGGCATATGTTACCTAGTCTGGCAAGCTATCTTTATTTTTCAGGTGGTAGAATAACAACGCCCTGGATTGATTTTGTCAAAGGCAAAGAGGATAATGTTACTTTAACAACAGGGCATCTTTTGCAGTCACTAATTGGGTGCCAGTATTTGACTCCGACTATAAACAAAGGCTTGATTATTTTTGACCATGCTTCAACAGACATGACACACATAAATACATGTGCTCCATCCATCACCTTTTGTAGTATTAAGCATATTAAGGAATATAAAGTCTTTGAAGAAACTATCATAAATATAATTGTGTCTGCATATGGTTTTGGCATGGCTTAACTTGATTTTTATATCGCACTATTATGTTATGCATGTACATTGTTGTTGCCCCATCCATTTGCAATTGCAGTAAGTTTTTGCTCTTGGCAAAAAATTCTTTTTTTAGAAGAAAGAAAAATAGGAACTTGGTATGTTGATATGTATTAAACTAGGGTTGATGTTTGAGAGGCAAAAAAAATTTTTACAGGGTGTGCATCTGCTTGTGATTGAGAGGGGGGGATTGAGATTATTGGTGTTCCTGGGAACATGTATGTATGTATTTTAAAAAAAAGAAACTGTTATTATTCTGAATAGACCTTATTTATTTTTAAATGATAACATACTCTCATCATGGCAATCGGGTTCACTTCAAATGTAATGTTCAAATAGTAAATGTACAAAATCATTACTAGTTGTTGAAAAATTTTCACTGATACTAATCCTTTTATCTCGTATCTTGAGAATGGCAGGCAGCAATGAAATCACAAACTTCTTTAAAAATATCAACACCGAAATTTTCAGATGGGCGTTAAGGATCAATCAGGTTACGAAGTTCACTTAGCTTTTCATTACTCAATGACGTTACAGTTTCTGGAATGTTTACTCCTGCTACATCAAGACCAATAACATCTTCCTGGGAAGATCCCTAAAGAACAATATCATCCTGTAAAAACAATTCCTGAATTAAGAGTAAGCAACAAAAAATTAATACCATTGAAAAATTTCTTTTGTATAGGCCGAAGTTCTGCTTAAATCAGGAAAATATTTTTTTTTAGTAAACATATCATAAACTCTTTCAACATCATAAACCTCACAAACCTCAGATAATTCTTCCAAATTATCAAGAATATGTCCCCTTGTCCAAATTTGCAATGGTGTACTACCCCTTTCAGTTCTCATAGACCTGTTCATAAAAGCCATCCTGAATTCGTCCAAGCTTTGTTGTATTCGTGGTTGGAATGTATAATGAAGAGCCTCAATATTATGTTCCTCTGTTGGCCTCAACATATCATGGACCCCCCATATAGCAAAACAGATTATAAAACAATCCTATGCAGCCTTCCCATAAAACTCGCCAAAACCGCTCAATTCTGAAATATGGAACAAAAATTTATTAATTCAAAATAAGGGCTTTTGGGGTATAAATATAAACTTATCCAATCCATTTTTATTATAGTATAGTGTTTCACAAAGACAAAATAAAATTGATACATATGATATAAATATTTCACGCCAAAACAAAAATATTTCTAATATTTCAATTTGGTAACTTAAATTACATGGCTAATTCCCGAGGAAACGCAAAGAAATACATGCAAGGAAAAGGACTGCATTTTTTACAATACCACAAACTATAACCTGTTGCTAATACAATTTCCATCCAAAGGATCTTTATCATACCAAAAAAGGAGCAGAGAAAAGATAAGAATTTTTGGTCGTCTTATTAAATTCAAATTTCTGATCTAGAGCTCTTACCATTGGTTATGTACACTTCTACCAGTAATATGGCTCCCTCTGTTTTCACCCCCATTTTCAACCATGAAGTGTGCAATAGATATATTTTCACCTCCTTTGTCAGACCGTACCCTGTGGGGAAGACCATATTCCTGAACAGCTTCAAAAAAAGCAGAGAGAACTGTTTCTGATCTGTTGTTTGTGCTGATTTTAAGATACACTGGCAGTCTTGAAAACCCATCAATTCCACCATGTATTACAAATCGCCAACTATAAAATAAAACCTAAAAATTTTCAATTTCACTAATTGTAATAGTTATAGGCTATATTGTACAAATTAAAGGGACAGTCTGAATTTTTTTTTGGTCAAAAAAGATCTTTGCTCAAATTTGTGAAAACTTTACACAAAAATCTGTAACCATGTGCCCTCTAATATAGCTGAAAGTTTTAACTAAAAAAATCCAGCCGTTAATTTGTAAACGCTAAAAACATGCTATAATTTTTTTTAAACCTTACGTAGTGTGTTATGCTTTTTGGACGCTGATAGGAAACTAGTGAATGGATTTGAGTAAAATAAACGCCTAATTGTAGAAAATGTTCCTCTTGTGTAATTATTAGGTTTCCACTAGAAATATTGAGCCATTTAAAGTGCAAACATCAAAAAATGGGTCAAATTTCAAAATCAGAATAGGATAGGCCTACTTACCTTATCAGTTTATGGTAGCCATCAATGTGCCATAAGGAATTTGGGGCTCTAACTTTGTAATTTCTTCTTTTAATTGGGCGTAGCTGCAATCGCCTGATTAAACAACCTTCAATGTCTACATTTCGCATGGCTTGTCGAACACGACCCTCTGGAACATGACCTCTTCCAAGAAGATGTGCCTTAACACTGCGATATCCAATATCAGGTGATTTTGAAGAATATCTGTTACCTCTTTATCAAGATCATCTGCAGTCATTGTAGTAAACTTTTCTGAGGCCCTTATATCATTTTCTGCCATTCGTCGACACACAGTTCTCCTACTGACATTTAATATTTTAGCAATACTTTGAACACTAAAATTGCAGGACAATAGAAATTCAATTTGTTCCAAAGGAACTAATAGTCTAGGTCTTCCCATACCACTTTAATTTTCGATTCCCTGTGGTAAAATTGGATTTTCCACTGACCGGGCAATCATATTGTCTATCAAGTCATTAACACTTCTCAATGGTATCCAGTTAAAACGGTAACATGTCAAAACGGTAACAAATTTTAAAAGTCAGAACGGTAACAATTCCACCAAAACGGTAACAGAAATTTGGTTAAAACGGTAACAACTCTATGTTATCGAGAGAGTATTAACTCAAAATCGGTGATTGAAAACAACTCAAACAATTTTGGCCTATTGATCAAACTCATATTACCGACATAGTAAGCTAACAGATTTCCTGTCAATTATCATAATTGGTAATCACGATCGTTGATTAAAAGTATTCTACCGACATACCAAGCTAACGTTTGACGGCCGTCAAGTCAAAGGTGGAGGTAATGGCCGTTTCGCAGGAGAATCCATTTAAATCTGCTCGCGTCATTGTTGAAGAGGTGTACAGCAGAGCACTTGTGGGGGATGCCCCTGTACAGGCCATGATCGACCCGGAACATCTCGCCCGATCTGCAAATAGGTCTCGCCAGAAATTGCGCCCGAAAGAACCAGTCGATCTAGAATTTGACGTAAGTTACATACATAATAAATTTTGGTTAAATGCATAGTTAGTGAATATAAGTGACCATAATGGCCTTTGGAATAAAATATGTATTCTCGACATTCTCTTTTCAGTTAGCACATGATTTCATGCCGCCTGGTTTTTTAAGAAAAGATATTAGAGTTGGCAAATATCGTCACCTATTATTTGCTACCGACACTCAGTTAGATGTTTTGAACAAGGTGAAAACTTGGTATGTTGATGCGACTTTTAAGGTGGTTAAGGCTCCATTCAAACAGTTATTCAGTATCCATGGTTTTATAAAGAATGGTACGCACACAAAACAGGTTCCGTTGGCATTAAGTTAAATCGAAAGGCCACAAGGGGAAATATAGAGTTGTATTTATTGATTAAGTTATTAAACGAAGAGGCCCTACTCGTAACAATCAACTTAAGGTTAATTTCCGAGAAAAAGGTTTGTCGCCGGCAGCGGAAGGGCACAAGGACCGTGCAATCTGAAATTCATAAAATATGGGCTGAATATGAAGCCGGCGACAAGACCAATCGACAGTTGTTAAAGGATGTCGGTCGACTTGTGGCCCGCTAATTATTGTTATGCTATTTTTAAAAAATTGTTATATTAAATATTAAAGAATTATACAAAATAATTGATCTTATTATTTACTAAAATATTTGTTACCGTTTTGGTGGAGTTGTTATCGTTTTAACCGAAAATTTCTGTTACCGTTTTGACTAAAAAAATTTGTTACCGTTTTCACATGTTACCGTTTTAACTGGTATTCTTATCAATGATTGCAAGGTAGTATCAAATTCACCCTCAAGTTCGTCGTAGTCAACATTTAAAATCGAAATGATGCTGATTAGACTATCGATGTCATGTTTGGAGTCTTCAAGAACACTCAGAGATTCTATATTATTGCAAATTCTATGAATTCTTGATATCAATTCCCTTAGAATCTCTACGGACATTTTAAACAAAATCTTGTGAACATAAAAAATAAACAAAACGAAAGTAGTATAAAATGACTGTTAATGAGAGTTATGTCCACTTAGGCCTAGTTGGGAGAAAATTTGTTTCCGCTTAAAAATGTATAACTCATGAATATTAATGAAGGTCACAACCTTTCTCATTTGCATAAAAGATATTCTAAAAGAGAAAAGCGAAAAGTTAAAACCCAAATTTAGAAGTTAAAGTCCGAAAGCGAAGTTCTATCGTACATTTTCCAGAATCCAAAACGAAAGTATGATAAGCTAAAATCTATTTTCTAAAAGTTTTGTACAAAAAGACAAATTATATAATCTGAAACGAAAAATTAATGTGAAAAACGGAAAAAGACTTTTTGAAAATCGATTTGAAAATCGATTACATCTTTAAATATTTGTATTTTGTCCTATGAATTTGGTGAAAAGTAGATTAGGGTTTTAGAATTATACCTTTTCGACCATGTTGTACTTTTGGTACAAAATCCCTGCCATAGTAGTGTAGGTAGAGGGTATGATGGTTATTTAGATATTTATATTATACTATTATCAGATGACAATCCTAGATTAGACTATTGTTATATTGATAGTACAATCAGTGTATTGAATATTGATGACAGTAAAACTATAACTAAAACATTTAGTAACAAGAGAGTAGAGACAGGAGACTGTGGTTGTTATTGGAGGGAATCTATCACCTGGTCTAAACTGACTGATAAAAACAAGGGTTATTTAAATTCTAAAAATCAGTTTGTGATCCAACTAGATATTACACAGATCAGAGAATTATCATTGAAATAAAGTTTAATACACAATTCAATCTGTGATACCTAGGTCAGTCTACTTTCCTTATATTTATATATTTCTGTAAATTTGTATTTTATTGTAAATATTTGTAATTATATATGTAAGATGATATTTTCGAGAATTAAGATATTTGACCTTGTTGAAATTATTTAGATTAAAGCTAAGATGATAGGTTGGTTTCAAGTAAATTGACCAATCAGATGTCTGTAGACCAATTCTGATTTATTGATAGAACTCATTAATATTCATGAGATAGAACATGAATATGTAAATTCAGCAGGTTGTTGATTGGGCTATATTTACTGATCTTGTCTAACTAAAACAGTGAAAGATTTAATCTATTGTTTTGGTCTTGAGGACATGTTTGTAATGAATAAGAGACAGTTTTTGTGAATGTGTAACAAATCTATAATAATTCTATAAATCTAAAATAAAACATGAGTAGATTTCTGGATTATTAAGAAATAGTCCTGGTGAAAAGTTTTTTGAAAAGTTAATTTGAATCTGATTGATCAATCACCTAAATCAATTTTAAATTTAGCTTTAACCAATTAGATAATATTGTCTTTCTTAAAATCTTGACTTAATTTTAGTTAAGTTTTCAGGATACAGATATTAGATAGAGTTATTCCCCCTGAAGTTATAGTCATATTTCTTTACTCTCTGTGCTGTGTGTTTGTATTGTGGTTTGTAAAGTTTTTTAAATCTATAATGTGGACTCATGTTTCTATCTAGACATATTTAAACATATCGTATTAAAGTATAAAGCAATAATGTAAGAAATGGAAGATTAGTTATAGATTTTAACACTGTTCAGAGTTGGACTCTAGATAATTTAGAAATAATGAAGAAAGTGACCATTATTTATTCACTAAAATTATTTTGTCATATTTACATTTTATTGTGAACCTTTTACCGTTTACCATTTACCGATGAACTACAAATTTCCATATTGACCTCCGATGACGTAATGACGTCGTTATGACGTGATCTTCTGTGACAACTTTGATACACAACAACATTAGACAAAAATAGACAAGACGATGGATCAAATATCGGTCTCCGAGTTTGTGTTGTATATTTGTTATATTTTAAGTAATTCTTTCGTCTTATAGATGAACTTTTAAAAGTGTTTTTTTATTTGCTAGTAGTAAAGTTTCAATTAACGTCGAACTATTTTATTTCGTCAGACTCACAACGTAGTTCAATTTGATTGACAGGAGTTGTTTTGCTGGTTATTTTCGCACTTGTCTTACAATAATAATAGGCTTTACTATATTATAGCAATAATTTTATCATTAAAGGTACGATCAAAGAATCCTGAACAATACCGAATGCTAAAGTTGTAGTAGATGAAATTATAAAAGGACTGAGAACATGTCCCCCCCCCCCCTCTCTCTCTTTCTTCTCCTCCCCTAGTTTGACTATCCCTGTAAATACTACTATAAGAATATAATTATATTATTGTGTATATTTTTATAATTATTTGTGTTATTTTTGTTTGTAAATGATCCTTTTTATATGTTGATTGTAAATATCCATTATATTTTATTCTATTATTTAATCCAGGGTTTTTGTTCATCATAGTACAGAACGACAAAATATTCAAATTCTGTTCTTTGTCTGAAAACTAAGGCATATTAATTTAGATTCTGGAGTGTTTTGAAGTTCCTGGGGTCTAATTAGTATGAGCAAAACATGTGCCGAATATCTTTATATGGTAAAGTTAGCTATTTGTCATATTTGGCTCTTATGACGTATATACCAAACCAAACACCCCTATATACCGCTATATCTAATATAGTTCTGTATTATCATGTAAATAAAGGTTATATTGTTTTAAAACACCTTTCATTTCATTGCTTTATCTCAACATATATGTTTGTTCCCATGTCATTCGGCAATTCTCGACAGTTTCCGTAAAGTTCTATGTTACAGAGCTCTAGCATATAACCTTCGCGGTAGCCATACTTAATTGTTTGTGTTGGAGGGGGGTAATTTATTCGGAGGGGCAAATAGTTGTGCAGTAATGAAATAAATCAGTTTTCAGGGGAGTGCTTATACTGTACTGTACTATACACGATTTGTATGGATTTTATGCTTGTGTGGGTGGTGAAGACAAAATGGTGGGGTATAGCACGATAACATGAGGGGTGAGGTAGTGTTTTTGTGATGTAATTTTTAGATGTTATTTTGAAATAAGGCTGTTTTCACTCTCTTGTGAGAATTTGGATGGCCTTGAAAAGAACCGTTTGAAGGCGGGTTGGTAAGCGAGCTTAACCACCTAAAAAACGTAGAGTCAAAGCATAGACAACATCCATGGTAGCTACAGGTTTGTTCCTATGTTCATCGCTCGGTCAGTCCCTCACTGTTTGTATTCGTCAGTCCGTCATGTTACTTACGGGTTTGTATTACAAATTGAACATATTCTATCCTCTCTTGTAATATTATGGCGGTTGTCTTGTTCAATCTCAAGAGTTAAACAGCTTAGATTAGCAAGACAAAAACAAAGTTTATGTGATAATGGACTAGATGAATAAGATTCGGCATAAATTAGATTTAATCTTGTGGTAGAATTCACGAGGAGATTGAGAAACAAAAGCCTACCATTTTAAAAAAAAAATTATATCTCTAATGCGTTGTTGAAGCAAACAAGAAAGTGTGTGACGACCTGTTACATCCCCACATGACTAAAACTAGAACTAAGTAACAACATACGAACAAATGAGTACCATTTGAACCTAACATGTAAATCGTGTTCGTATAGCATCTGATAACACAATTTTGTATCACAAGAAAATATTTGACTGGTTTAATAACCTAATTTACATAGAGATCTAATCTACCACACTCTGCTCTTACAAAGTTTTTATTCCTGTACATATAAGAGCCATTTGCAGAATTTGTTTTGTACAGTTTCTATTTCCGGTTTGAGCTCGGTTCCCCAGATTTCAGCACCGTAGTATAAGATTGGGCTAACCATATAATCGAATAATTTAAGTCCAATATTAACATTGCGTTGTCCGAGTTTAGATATACAGTTTTTTTAAAGGGGGGGGGGGTCAAGTCTACAGCTTTACCTTCGTTATATGTACTGTAAATTTCATACCCTGGAGATTTCATGTTTTTATTAAAAACTTACATTCCTTGATCTATCCATAGCCTTTTTGGTTTTCTAAACTGGACCTAATGATATACAAGAAACTAGGTATATTTATAATTGAATAGCCCGGAGCGAAACGAATGGGTGCCGTAAATCTAGATGTACTATTTCTACAGATTTGAGACAGTAGTTATATTTTCCAATAAAGGTTGTCAGTGTCATTTTGTAATAAAACATGACCTATAGCGTTTGATCTATCTAGTTATTTATATGATATCTATGTTTAAACCATAATAACGAAATAAGACAGTTTGGAGTCCCTACAAAGTTTATAATACTGACACGTGGAACAATATTGATGATGAGGCAATATCTGAAATTTCTTTGTTAAAAAAGGAATTAACAAGCTCAAGTCCAGCTTATATTTCATTTTAATAATCCTAGAATACAGACTGAATAAAATGATATGATGTTTTGATTGTTATTAATGTCAAGTTTTAATGATGTAAGGTAACCTTACCAGTATTGGAAACATCACGTAATCTAAAGTTTTAATCATTCCACAAGATGGCTGCCAGGAATATAATAGTTGTACAGATTTTAATTCTAGGATTGAATAGCGTTCTTTCAGGTAGTTTGGTATTTATTTCTTTATTAAGTAGTTAAGTTGAGTTGTTTTTGTGTCGCTCTCTTCTTAGTCGACTTGAACATGCTCACATAACCAACTGTAATTTGCCAAATCGACAGCTTCAACCAGTCTGATCACTGCCCGGTCCATCTGACGCTAAAACACATTTAAATTTTGAGTACAAGCATCTGAGATCTCAACTTTATGTTACTGGATCATTGTTTCAGTATTTTGTCGATGGAGTTGTCATACAGTGGTCCTCACTTATAACGAACATGCCTATACCGAACAACTTTAAAAGTCCAGTTTTTCACTGCACTAATTTCATTGAAAAATAAATGGATAAAACGAAATGCTAGTTATAGCCAGGTTTCACTGTATTTGTAAAAGTAAATGTTAGACAGGACAATGTCGAATTGTCAATTTTGATTTTTATAGACCTCACTTCGCTTAAACTGTAATACTAATTATGTAATGTATGTTGGCAGTATCACCTCATGTAATACTAATTATTAAATTAAGAAGTAAAAGTAACTATTCAACTTTCTAGACTTTCGGTAGTGGCAAAGCTGCGCACGAATATAAATTGAAACTCTTACCTTGAACTTTGCAATACCGGAAGTGACAACATTTCTTAAAAATGAATTTGGTTCTTAAAGTCGTACTTGCTGAATGATTTTCGTTTGAAGTCAATAAATCGAAATACTTAAATTAGTGGCACACTATTCTCGGTAAAAATGTGATACTTTTGACATTTTTTTCAATTTTTGTACGTTTGATCTGAAAGTTTTTATGTAAAGACAGACATTTGCATCACTTCCAGTTTACACGGAAAATCGAATATAGCTTGGCAACATTTAAAATTTTGTGATTCCTTGGTCGCATTCCTTTTATCCATTTTTTATAAAACTCAAAATCGACCTTTTCTATCAGCTAATTCTTTGGTTTTTGACCTGCTAATTTTACTCCGTTTTTAAAGCTGTAGGAAAAGCGCCCAAAAATCACTACTTTGGACTGCTCTTGCACGTGGCCTTATTGAACCCGAAGGTTATTTTTCCGGGTGTTTTTTTTTCTCAAAGAAATTTAGAAACGGATTAGCATACAAAGGTAATTGTTCCTTAAAATCACGATAGTTGTTAACATAGTTGTAATCTGCAATAAACAATAAAAACAAATGTTTCAGTGAGAAGAATTATCTTCTTTTGGATTTTTCGTTGTTTATCTACATTTAATCTACAAATAAATCTTCGGTAGGTACGGTGGCCCGTATACGACATCATTACGTTTTTTTAATATTTTTAGTTTCCAATTACAAACTTGACTTTTTAGTTTTAAACATGACTTTTTACCCAGGTGGAAAGTACTTTCCACCCGAGGTGAAAAATATGCGACTTTTTATTTAAAAACTTTACTTTTCACTTTATTTTTTTCTCTACTTTTCACCCAGCACGATCACGTGTTCTATTCTAAATGACGGATTTTACATTATTAAACAAAATGGCGGAGACGAAACGAGCTTTTTAAGCGTAGAAGATGTAAGTACCAAAAGCATCTTTTATAAAGTTGATTTATCGAGTTCGCTCTTGAAATAAATCGCATGTTATCTATTCACTGTATAGAGGGTCACGCCAAGACTCCATGACCTAGCCAGGCCTATTTCAATCCATTATTATTAGCCTACATTGTGACTAAAATAGGCCAAGTGATTAAATAGGTCAACTGTGTAAACGGTAGTCTACCAATAGGTGACAGGCCAATAAATAATTTGCATGTGTTTCCCCATGTAACATTTTGAAAGAATTAATATGGACTGTATGAAAATCAATGAGTGCAAGTTGAAGCATTTTGCTGATAATGATGAGCCTATACTACATTGTAGTTTTGCAAGGCCTAATGGTGATTGAATCAATTCCAATGAATTTGATTGCTTTTTATAGTCATTTGTTTTCAATTTGCAGGTTTGCGAAGAAATATATCACAAAATATCGTGGATTTTTTCCGAAGACAGAAGGTATCGTTTTTTTACATTTTCTTATCTCTCATCTCAATAATCATAGTGTTTTTAGACTACCAAATAATTCTTATCTCTAGCTTTCTAATAGGCCTCACCTGATTTCATTATTTTTTATGTTTGGGCTCATTTTCCTAACCCAATGAAAATTATTGAATTATCATTTTATTAAATATGTCCGATTGTCTTTATAATTATAGATAGATGGAAAAGTTATTGAATTGTCTTCAGACGAGAAACTAATTGTTTATGGGCTGGTAGCCATAGGGGACAGGGTAACTCTTCGTGAGAGATGCAAGACCATTTTTTTTTTCTTCCGATGTTTTGCCCCATGGGCTGAATGTGAGACAGGACCATGTCCTTATGTATTGGGCCTAATTCTGACCCATGTAAAATAAAGAATTTATCATTATTATTATATCTAATGTAGACCTACCCCGTCCTTTGGCTATCGAATCCGATTCTCGGCAAGTCGGAAAATGGAGAGACCAACTTTATTATGGTGGATCGATCTAATATTGTACAGACTGGGTTTTCTGAGATAAGAAATACTGAGAATTTAAGAAATACAATTCAATTCTATGGCGAGGTAGAAATGTATCTTATTTCGGCAAAGCATGGCTTAATTAATTTAATTAATTTGGCATTTTGATAATTTGGTTGGCACCGTCTAAATTCCAATGGTAATTGTTTCCTAACATTATTTTTATCTTGTATTCTTTTATAATATCAGAAAATATTAGCATTTTAGGTTGAATTATGTTGTTATAATTTATTAAATTTACTTACTTTACTACATAAACCCACTTATTATTTTGTATTACTAGTGAAGATCCCTATAAATAGAGCTATTCAACTAACGATTTCAACTGACTTGTCATCTACCTAACTAACGAGTTTATGAAAAAACTAATTTTAATGTGATCTATTCTATTATTTCATTTAAATCTGTGTCTTATCTACT
>CM060203.1:20690359-20714952 GCA_030562195.1 Nipponacmea schrenckii
GTAGTACTAGAGTATATAGATAACCTCTAGAAAATTAATATTTTCAGAGTCTCTGTGTCATATTATCTAAGTCCCACTGTTATTAACAATGGAGTAATTGAAGTAATATTTCAATAGATAGAACCTGTATCTTACTTTCTATGGAACGATTTGATTTTCAGAAAGACCGATGATTTTTACCTCTTTCGATTCCTCGAACGTAATAAATATTTGTAAAGATAAACAATGGCAACAATACCATGTCAGTAAAGATGGTAATATCAAATTCTTAACAGCTGATATAAAACAACGTGTCTTGTATTGGATCACAAAGAATGGATTTTTCTCTCTGGCTCTGGACGGCAACAAGACGGTTGTGAATCTGTCAAAGAAATTTAGAAACGGATTAGCATACAAAGGTAATTGTTCCTTAAAATCACGATAGTTGTTAATATAGTTGTAATCTGCAATATACAATAAAAACAAATGTTTCAGTGAGAAGAATTATCTTCTTTTGGAGTTTTCGTTGTTTATCTACATTAAATCTACAAATAAATCTTCGGTAGGTACGGTGGCCCGTATACGACATCATTACGTTTTTTTAATATTTTTAGTTTTAAACATGATTTTTATACGCCCACATGAAATGGGGGGCGTATATTGTCGTCACCCACATCCGTCCGTCCGTCCGTCCGTCCGTCGGTCCGTCCGTCCGTCCGTCCGTCCGTCCGTCCGTCCGTCCACAATTGCTCGTAAACACTCTACACGGTGTAATTCTTGACGGATTTAGATGAAACTTAATATGAGTGTTTATGATCACACAAGGATGAACCCTATTGAAAATCAGCGAATTCGGAAAAAAATTAGTATGAGTTTGTGCCCTTGTTCTTGAATGGCTCGTAAACACTCTACAAAGTGCAATTCTTGACCGATTTTGATGAAACTTGGTGTGAGAGTATGTTATAACTCAAGGATAAACCCTATCGAAAATCAGCGAAATCGAAAAACATTTAGTATGAGTTATTGCCCTTGTTCTTGAAAACGCGTTCAATTTTAGCTTGTAAACACTCTTGAGAGAACAATTTTTAATGGATTTTAACGAAACTTGGCCTGAGTATTTGTCATCACCCAAGGATGAAGCCTATTGAAAACCAGTCAAATCGAAAAAAAATTAATATCAGTTATTGCCCTTGTTTGTGAAAACGCGTTCAATTTTTAGCTTGTAAACACTCTACAAAGCACAGTTATTGACCGATTTTGACGAAACTTGCTGAAATTGTTTAATATCACCCAAGAATGAACCCTGTTGAAAATAGCACATATCGAAATATATTTAATAGGAATTATTGCCCTTGTTCTATAAAATGTGTTGGATTTTTGCCTTGTAAACACTCTACAAGTCACAATTCTTGAGCGATTTTGACATAACTTTGCATGAGTATTTCTAATCACTTAAGGATGAACCCTATTGAAATTCAGTTAAATCGAAAAATATTTAGTATCAGTTATTGCCCTTGTGTTTGAAAACGCGTTCAATTTTAGCTTTTAAGCACTCTAGAAAGAACAATTCTTAATGGATTTTGATAAAACTTGGCTTGAGTATTTGTTTTTACCCAAGGATGAACCTTATTGAAAATCAAATAAATCGAAATATATTTAGTGTCAGTTATTGCCCTTGTGTTTGAAAACGGGTTTAACTTTTTGGCTAATAAACACTCTAGAAGGTACAATTCATGACCAATGTTGACAAAACTCACTGAAATTGTTGGATATTGCAAGGGATGAGTCTAATTGAAAATTAAAAATATCAAAATATATCTAATATGAATTATTGCCCTTGTTCTTTTAAACGCGTTCGATTTTTGTCTCGTAAACACCCTACATGGCACAATTCTTGATGGATTTCGATGAAACTTGGTGTGAGAGTGTGTTATAACTCAAGGATGAACCCTATTGAAAATCAGCAAAATCGAAAAAAATTTTAGTATGAGTTACTGCCCTTGTTCTTGAAAACGCATTCAATTTTAGCTTGTAAACACTCTAGAAAGAACTATTCTTAATGAATTTTGATTAACTTTGGCTTGAGTATTTGTTTTTACCCATGGATGAACCCTATTATAAATCAAATAAATAGAAATATATTTAGTGTCAGTTATAGCCCTTGTTCTTGAAAACGCGTTCAATTTTAGCTTGTAAACACTCTAGAAAGAACAATTTTTAATGGACTTTAATGTAACTTGGCTGGAGTATTTGTTGTCTCCCAAGGATGAACCCTATTGAAAATCGAAAAATATTTAGTACAAGTTATTGACCTTGTTTTTGAAAACGCGTTGAATTTAACTCGTAAACACTCTAGAAAGAACAATTTTGAATGGATTTTGATGAAACTTTAGTATTTGTTTTCTCACAAGGATAAACCCTATTGAAAATCAGTTTAACCGAAAAATATTTAGTGTCAGTTATTGCGCCTGTTTTCAAAAACGCTTTCAACTTTTGGCTTGTGAACACTCTAAACATTCCTTTTTGACAAACTCACTGAAATTGTTTAATATCAACCAAGGATGAGCCTTATTAAGAATTAAAAATATCAAAATATTATTAAGGGTGAACCCTATTGCAAATCATAAAAATACCGAAAAATATTTAATGAGTTGTTATTAGGTACAATTCTTGACAGTTTTTAATGAAACTAGAGACCCTAGAAAAAAATAGGTTGGTAGGTTGAATAATTCATTCCACTTATTGTAACCTTACTGAAAAGTTTTTATTTGAAATAAATGCTGCCAGTGGGCGTATATTACCTTGCCTGGCAAGCTATCTTTTACCCAGGTGGAAAGTACTTTCCACTCGAGGTGAAAAATATGCGACTTTTTATTTAAAAACTTTACTTTTCACTTTATTTTTTTCTCTACTTTTCACCCAGCACGATCACGTGTTCTATTCTAAGTGACGGATTTTACATTATTAAACAAAATGGCGGAGACGAAAACGCGCTTTTTAAGCGTAGAAGATGTAAGTACCAAAAGCATATTTTATAAAGTTGATTTATCGAGTCACGCCAAGACTCCATGACCTAGCCAGGCCTATTTCAATCCATTATTATTAGCCTACATTGTGACTAAAATAGGCCAAGTGATTAAATAGGTCAACTGTGTAAACGGTAGTCTACCAATAGGTGACAGGCCAATAAATAATTTGCATGTGTTTCCCCATGTAACATTTTGAAAGAATTAATATGGACTGTATGAAAATCAATGAGTGCAAGTTGAAGCATTTTGCTGATAATGATGAGCCTATACTACATTGTAGTTTTGCAAGGCCTAATGGTGATTGAATCAATTCCAATGAATTTGATTGCTTTTTATAGTCATTTGTTTTCAATTTGCAGGTTTGTGAATTTCTTATAACAAGAAATATATCACAAAATATCGTGGATTTTTTCCGAAGACAGAAGGTATCGTTTTTTTACATTTTCTTATCTCTCATCTCAATAATCATAGTGTTTTTAGACTACCAAATAATTCTTATCTCTAGCTTTCTAATAGGCCTCACCTGATTTCATTATTTTTTATGTTTGGGCTCATTTTCCTAACCCAATGAAAATCCAACTGTTCAATTATCATTTTATTAAATATGTCCGATTGTCTTTATAATTATAGATAGATGGAAAAGTTATTGAATTGTCTTCAGACGAGAAACTAATTGTTTATGGGCTGGTAGCCATATGGGACAGGGTAACTCTTCGTGAGAGATGCAAGACCATTTTTTTTTCTTCCGATGTTTTGCCCCATGGGCTGAATGCGAGACGGGACCATGTCCTTGTGTATTGGGCCTAATTCTGACCCATGTAAAAATAAAGAGTTTATTATTATTATTATATCTAATGTAGACCTACCCCGTCCTTTGGCTATCCAATCCGATTCTCGGCAAGTCGAAAAATGTACGAAGAGAAAGGAATTACTTAAACTTCTACGGAATAATAACAAAAGAGACAACCCACCAAACAAAGTATCGTTTGGAAGACCTACAAATAATTTCAGAACTGTAACATTTGGATTGAGACTTGGAAAGAGAACCTTGAAGCTGACAGTGACGATGAAAGACAGGCCTCTCTTGTTAAGTCCCCTCTCGGAGATAAGAATACCATTGCCTTTCAGTTAGAAATATAGTCATCTTATTAAGAAATGTTAACTGTTGCTCAAAATCATTTCTTTCCGAATGGAGAGAATCCAGTGCTTGGTTCTGTAGATAACTATGTTGTAGAAATAGTCAATGCTAGAAATTGCAACGTAGAAGTTGGTGTTTCACCCTTTACATTTGGAGAATATTTGGAAAGAAAAAAAATTCCGGGTACACCAAAACTTTACGTACTATGTTCACCGTTCAATGACGATGAATTGGAAAAATCTGCATTCGCTACAGATGCAACCAATGTAGTTACATATAATACTACTACTGCCAGTACCAGTACCACATTTGAATTGAATGATCACAATGTAGAAGAACAAAATGAACAGATTACAGAAATTGCAACTGATGATTTTCCATTAATTTTTGAAAATGTTTCTACAGAAGACAATAGTTTTTTACTTCTACAGACCAATTACTTCCAGGCCACTTCTCCTAGTAGAGAGGTTCTTATAAGGATAAATAACCAAGAACCTATCACGATGGGCATTTCCAGTGAAATCAATGAAATTGTGGACAATTTGATTGCTGAAATAAAAAGTAAACATATTTTACGACAATACCAAATAAGAATAATAACTGGTGGGCCCTTGGACATAGAGGATGAAGCTATTGCACTGAAAGGAGAGACCAACTTTATTATGATGGATCGATCTAATATTGTACAGACTGGGTTTTCTGAGATAAGAAATACTGAGAATTTAAGAAATACAATTCAATTCTATGGCGAGGTAGAAATGTATCTTATTTCGGCAAAGCATGGCTTAATTAATTTAATTAATTTGGCATTTTGATAATTTGGTTGGCACCGTCTAAATTCCAATGGTAATTGTTTCCTAACATTATTTTTATCTTGTATTCTTTTATAATATCAGAAAATATTAGCATTTTAGGTTGAATTATGTTGTTATAATTTATTAAATTTACTTACTTTACTACATAAACCCACTTATTATTTTGTATTACTAGTGAAGATCCCTATAAATAGAGCTATTCAACTAACGATTTCAACTGACTTGTCATCTACCTAACTAACGAGTTTATGAAAAAACTAATTTTAATGTGATCTTTTCTATTATTTCATTTAAATCTGTGTCTTATCTACTTTGTTATAGTCATTATTTGTCATTATTCAGTATTGCTTATATTTAATCAAGATTGCTGATGGTTTGTATTTTTGTACATTTATTTTATAAAGAAAAGTACTTTGTTTTTATTACGACATATATTTCGTATTCATTTCAAAACACTGTCAGTGACGTTGCCAAGACGTCCCGGCCTGGTCTCTGATTACCCGAGTCGCTGGCATTGTGGAATCCCCAAAAATAAATATTATTTATCATCTTGAATAGTGTGCGGGTAACAAATGTACCATAATGAAAGTTATTTTTTTGGGTTCTTATTTGAAAATTATTAAGATATAAAGTGGTAAATTAGAAAACTTTTAATGAAGATCAAATCAATACATCATTATTAACAAATCATAACATAGGAGATACTTCGTTCATATTTGAGGATGTTTTGTACACAGTAATAAACATTGTCATAGGTCGTTTCGTAACATAATGATAATTTATTAAAATACAACACATTACCTACTTGAAAGATTGAATTTGTGTCTGCATCGACTTCTTTGGCCAATACTTAGTTTCTGGATACAATTTCAAAATATTATGACCATGAAAATCTCGAGCTTGTCAAAATAAGAGTTGACCACATTTGATCAACATGGACTTGACTGTCAGTGTGTCACTTCACACAAAACAACTATTTTTAAGAAATATCCTTCTGCCTATCAAATCTCTCATTATCTCACAAAATCTGAAAGAAAATTCAATTTCATACATAAAATTCCAAATCTAGACCAAAAAACACAAAAAAATGGGAAACAAATAGGACTTCTAAATATAGCACGGACTGAATTTTTTAGTGGTCTGAATCCACTAGACTGGAGCGCCACTAACAAAAGTGAAGGGCAGAAACCAAAACGTGATTATTCAATTTTGTTTGAGTTGTTGCTGTTAATTTGTTTCAAAATGTTGAGAACTTTATTCAGCCGTTCGTTTCTAACCGTAAGTTTTTGTAAATTTCATTACATTTATTAAGAATCTAGAAATAAGGGCCGATTGTCGATTGTACTTTTGTTTGTTGTAAGTCAAAATGTTTGAAGGTCTTTGAAAATGGTCAAAGAAATCTTTGATTTAAAACTTTGAAGGATTTTGTTGGAATAGAATCACACAATTCTTTTCTAAGATCTTGGGTAGACTTTGATGAGGATTAACCAAGCAGAGTTGAGTTTGGGAATAAGGGAAAGAATAAAAGCACATGGTAAAAACACATTCTCCCAAACAGAGTTGTCTCTCATTCAAGTCTTTCCTAGACCAAATCATCTAGTCTCTCACTGCCTTCAGCAGAGAGACAGAAGACCAAAGTATGAAAATTTATTGTGAAATAGCGTAACCAATTTGGTTGCGTTAAATTATTTGTCTTCCTTGAGTTGTTTTTATCAAAAAATTTCAATTTTCCTGTATGTTAATAGGTCAGCTACATACCACCCCCCTATTTGACAGAATAAACCACTGATTGTTGACTAATCTAAGTTGAGATATCCAAGCGTGGAGCTAGTTTTAAGATGGTTCACCTTGCCAAGACTTACTGTCATTGAAAATTTCAGCCAATCAAAAGACTTGTCTCGAAATCAATGATTTAGATCACATGATTTTAATGTTTATTTGATAAAGATGGCGACTGTGATTGTGTAAAAATAGCCGCCTGATGAACATTTTTCGAATTTGCACACAGGTACATAATGTCAATTTGTTGAAAGGTACATATTTCGTGTTCTCAACAGGCTTTGTCATCCGTCTCTAAAATGCGTAGTATTATTTAGGGTCAACATGTCGGTCTAAGTCTTTCCATATTCAATCACAATAATTCAATATAGCATCATGAAAATCTTGAACTAGTCAAAATAAAAGTAGACCACAACATTTTTTCAACACTCTCACTGCACACAAACAAACAAAATTTTTTAAATTAAGATTAACCTTGAACTTGAAATACTCTCATTTCATAATATCTGCAATTTCAGACATTAAATTCCAAATCTAGACCTAACTAGAATTGCTTACAATTATGAACGTATTTCGAGAGCCTTAAAATATTATGTAGGCTAAATTTGCAATTACCTACATCTAGACAATATATTGAATATCATTTGACCTAGTTTTCAAAGTCATAAAATAATTAGGTCACACCTTCCGTAACGGTTAATGATGGCGAAAATATGAAAATTATCAATTTTTGCGGTATTTAAGTACACTTATCTCTATGAATTTTTTAAGTAAGCCAAATTAAAAAATATCTACTCGTAGACAATATATTGAATATTATTTGACCTAATTTTCAAGGTCATAGATTAAGTGGGTCACACCTTCCGTACCCGTTAAAGTGACCTAATTTTGAAAAAATCGAAATTTAAATAATTCGAAAGAAAATACGAAATTTGAAAATCGGTCTCCAAGAAAAGGTAGATAATGATCCATTGTATCTATGTGCTAAATTTCATCAAAATCGGTCTATCAGTAGTGTCTGAATTTCGGATTTAAGAATTGTAACGAAAGTTCAAAATGGCGGCCGATATGGCAGCTTGACCTAATTATTTAGGTCAAATCAATTACTATTGACAAGTTATTTATAAAACAGTTTTCACTTTTCACCTAGCAGTCATAGACCGGAAGTTACGTAATTACGTCATTTGAGGCTAAACCGGAAGTGGAATTTTTTTTTCACATTTTTTCAAAAATTATAAACATATCGCCTATCAACTGGTAAAGTTTCAAAATTTTACCATTAATATTAAAGGAGAAATCACGGTCTGAAATTTTTGCCGATGACCCTTGAATATTGAATTGCAAATCGTGGGTAAAATATTTAACCTAATTGCATAAAACCTATAATTGTTAGTTGACAAATACATTGAAGTTTTCAAATCTGAAAATCCGGTCAAAATCGAACTGAAAATAAACTTGCTAAAGCAAAAAAACCTGAACTTCCGGTTCTCACTTCCTGTCAGAGATAGAACTTCCGGTTTTGTTTTATTTGATAATAGAAATCATTCTAAGATCAACTGTAGATTTAGAATTTTTGCACCTTTTACCAGTTTGTCTGCAAACTCATCCAAGAATTACAAAAAAAAAAAAAAAAAAAAACTAGAATTGCTTACAATTATGAACGTATTTCGAGAGCCTTAAAATATTATGTAGGCTAAATTTGCAATTACCTACATCCAGACAATATATTGAATATCATTTGAACTAGTTTTCAAAGTCATAAAATAATTAGGTCACACCTTCCGTAACGGTTAATGATGGCGAAAATATGAAAATTATCAATTTTTGTTGTATTTAAGTACACTTATCTCTATGAATTTTTTAAGTAAGCCAAATTAAAAAATATCTACTCGTAGACAATATATTGAATATTATTTGACCTAATTTTCAAGGTCATAGATTAAGTGGGTCACACCTTCCGTACCCGTTAAAGTGACCTAATTTTGAAAAAATCGAAATTTAAATAATTCGAAAGAAAATACGAAATTTGAAAATCGGTCTCCAAGAAAAGGTAGATAATGATCCAGTGTATCTATGTGCTAAATTTCATCAAAATCGGTCTATCAGTAGTGTCTGAATTTCGGATTTAAGAATTGTAACAAAAATTCAAAATGGCGGCCGATATGGCAGCTTGACCTAATTATTTAGGTCAAATCAATTACTATTGACAAGTTATTTATAAAACAGTTTTCACTTTTCACCTAGCAGTTATAGACCGGAAGTTACGTAATTACGTCATTTGAGGCTAAACCGGAAGTGGAATTTTTTTTCTCACATTTTTTCAAAAATTATAAACATATCGCCTATCAACTGGTAAAGTTTCAAAATTTTACCATTTATATTAAAGGAGAAATCACGGTCTGAAATTTTTGCCGATGACCCTTGAATATTGAATTGCAAATCGTGGGTAAAATATTTAACCTAATTGCATAAAACCTATAATTGTTAGTTGACAAATACATTGAAGTTTTCAAATCTGAAAATCCGGTCAAAATCGAACTGAAAATAAACTTGCTAAAGCAAAAAAACCTGAACTTCCGGTTCTCACTTCCTGTCAGAGATAGAACTTCCGGTTTTGTTTTATTTGATAATAGAAATCATTCTAAGATCAACTGTAGATTTAGAATTTCTGCACCTTTTACCAGTTTGTCTGCAAACTCATCCAAGAATTACAACAAAAAAAAAAAAAATAAAATAATCCGAACGATTACAATACGTTTTCGCCAAAGTCGAAATACGTAATAAAATAAAATAATCCGAACGATTACAATACATTTTCGCCAAAGTCGAAATACGTAAATATATACATGCTTAAACCTCAAGATAGAGAGTTTTGAAAAATAACACAGACTATATTTGTATACAATCATTAGCTTATAATGTTATGGTTAGTCCTATATATAATATAACAATACAAAAATTTGTTGGTTTGAATTTCATCTGCAGGGGTTCAAATTAAAACTCGCCCAGTCGCAATTGGCAACCAAAAATTCTACTGAAACTAAAATCCTGGTAAAGGTTGCCCGGTTGGCAACCTTTTTTTGGACTACTTTCGCTTTATATCAGAATTTTATGTTAGCTGTACAATTATCACAAAACAAAATCTGGGTGTGAGGGATTGACTCTGTTGTCCAGTCTTTTAACTCTCAAGTAACTGTTTTTGGAGAACGGAAGAACGCTATTTTTGTTATTTCGTTTCATAAAATATTTCTTCTGTAATTTTCTTATAGCCTGTAAACATCCATTTTTATACGCCCACATGAAATGGGGGGCGTATATTGTCGTCACCCACATCCGTCCGTCCGTCCGTTCACAATTGCTTGTAAACACTCTACACGGTGTAATTCTTGACGGATTTAGATGAAACTTAATATGAGTGTTTATGATCACGCAAGGATGAACCCTATTGAAAATCAGCGAAATCGGAAAAAAATTAGTATGAGTTTGTGCCCTTGTTCTTGAATGGCTCGTAAACACTCTACAACGTGCAATTCTTGACCGATTTTGATGAAACTTGGTGTGAGAGTATGTTATAACTCAAGGATAAACCCTATCGAAAATCAGCGAAATCGAAAAACATTTAGTATGAGTTATTGCCCTTGTTCTTGAAAACGCGTTCAATTTTAGCTTGTAAACACTCTTGAGAGAACAATTTTTAATGGATTTTAATGAAACTTGGCCTGAGTAATTGTTATCACCCAAGGATGAAGCCTATTGGAAACCAGTCAAATCGAAAAAAAATTAATATCAGTTATTGCCCTTGTTTTTGAGAACGCGTTCAATTTTTAGCTTGTAAACACTCTACAAAGCACAGTTATTGACCGATTTTGACGAAACTTGCTGAAATTGTTTAATATCACCCAAGAATGAACCCTTTTGAAAATAGCACATATCGAAATATATTTAATAGGAATTATTGCCCTTGTTCTATAAAATGTGTTGGATTTTTGCCTTGTAAACACTCTACAAGTCACAATTCTTGAGCGATTTTGACATAACTTGGCATGAGTATTTGTAATCACCTAAGGATGAACCCTATTGAAATGCAATTAAATCGAAAAATATTTAGTATCAGTTATTGCCCTTGTGTTTGAAAACGCGTTCAATTTTAGCTTGTAAACACTCTAGAAAGAACAATTCTTAATGGATTTTGATAAAACTTGGCTTGAGTATTTGTTTTTACCCAAGGATGAACCTTTTTGAAAATCAAATAAATCGAAATATATTTAGTGTCAGTTATTGCCCTTGTGTTTGAAAACAGGTTTAACTTTTTGGCTAATAAACACTCTAGAAGGTACAATTCATGACCAATGTTGACAAAACTCACTGAAATTGTTGGATATCGCAAGGGATGAGCCTAATTGAAAATTAAAAATATCAAAATAGATCTAATATGAATTAGTGCCCTTGTTCTTTTAAACGCGTTCGATTTTTGTCTCGTAAACACTCTACATGGCACAATTCTTGATGGATTTCGATGAAACTTGGTGTGAGAGTGTGTTATAACTCAAGGATGAACCCTATTGAAAATCAGCGAAATCGAAAATTTTTTTAGTATGAGTTACTGCCCTTGTCCTTGAAAACGCATTCAATTTTAGCTTGTAAACATTCTAGAAAGAACTATTCTTAATGGATTTTGATTAACTTTGGCTTGAGTATTTGTTTTTACCCAAGGATGAACCCTATTATAAATCAAATAAATAGAAATATTTAGTGTCAGTTATAGCCCTTGTTCTTGAAAACACGTTCAATTTTAGCTTGTAAACACTCTAGAAAGAAAATTTTTTAATGGATTTTGATGTAACTTGGCTGTGTTATTTGTTGTCTCCCAAGGATGAACCCTATTGAAAATCGAAAAATATTTAGTACAAGTTATTGACCTTGTTTTTGAAAACGCGTTTAATTTAACTCGTAAACACTCAAGAAAGAACAATTTTGAATTGATTTTGATGAAACTTGGCTTTAGTATTTGTTTTCTCACAAGGATAAACCCAACTTTTGGCTTGTGAACACTCTAAAAATTCCTTTTTGACAAAACTCGCTGAAATTGTTTAATATCAACCAAGGATGAGCCTTATTAAGAATTAAAAATATCAAAATATTATTAAGGGTGAACCCTATTGCAAATCATAAAAATACCGAAAAATATTTAATGAGTTGTTATTAGGTACAATTCTTGACGGTTTTTAATGAAACTAGAGACCCTAGAAAAAAATAGGTTGGAAGGTTGAATATTTCATTCCACTTATTGTAACCTTACTGAAAAGTTTTTATTTGAAATAAATGCTGCCAGTGGGCGTATATTACCTTGCCTGGCAAGCTATCTTCTAAATTCTTGTGGAGATTTTTAGAGGGTGTAATTAAACTGGAAACTGGAACAAAAAGAAAGAATGACTATTTTATTTTACTGGGCACCTAAAAATTTCAATGGGCCCACAAAAATTGTATGTTAGGGGCCCAGTGAGCTCCTGACGTGACTGTCTTAATTTGAATCCCTGGGATGAGATAAACGCTTGTCACCGGCAATTAAAATACAAGTAAAGAATATTTTATTGATTTATGATAAAGAATTTTGATATTGAAAACGGTAGATCTTGTGAAAGAAATAAAGTTTGTGGTAGTTAGGGGCCCAGTATGTTCCTGACCTGGTTTTCTTAATTTCAACCCTTGCTGCTGATAATGCTGTTGACAGCCCTGGTGGTTTACTTTCATTTTGACTAGAATTTTTGTTAAGAAACCAAGTTTTAGCCAGGATTTCATATGACATATTGCAGAGTTTTCAACAAGAATTCTAGCAAAAAAAAGTTATAGAAGGTTGAATTTTGTGATTTAACATGGAAGGAGATGGCAAATTATTCAACTTGAGCGTACAACTTTTGCTCCTGTGAAGAGTAACTCATACATTATACTAAAACACTGCTGTAGAAAGTCAGACCCCTTACTTCCCCCCTTAAACACGCCTTATTTCGTCCACCTCAGGACCTTGTAATTCGACTTTTGCATACAAATTTGATTTATGTGTCATTTTGTCCAGTTAAATGTCATAACCAAACCTACTTGTGTTTGTGGATAAACATGTTGTGTTGAGGAGTGGGAGTGTCAAAAGACAAAAACATTTTTTTGTCAGTATTTTGTGACATAAAAATGATTATTTTAGGGAATGATGCTGGTAATAATATAATTTAACATAGAGTCTGATTGTAGATGATTTTCAATAAACAGGAATAGAAAGCCAATTGATTTATATTTTTTGCATATTTACTTGTTCTATTGAATACACCCTATCCAATCCAGATTCATATTTCTATGGAATTTAAGCAATAAAAAATGGAAATATATCATTGAAATAGTGTTATGCTCCATAAAACTGTTTCTCTCAACTGGTGTTTAGGGTTGGGGGGGGGGGGGGCGCTGTTTTTAGTATTTTCTCTATAGAGTAAACCCTATCCAACCCAGATATACATTTCTATGGAATTTAAGCAATTAAAAAAGGAAATATATCATTGAAATAAAGTTATGCTCTGTAAAAACTGTTTCTCTCAACTGGTGTTTAGGGGGGGGGGCTGTTTTTAGTTTTTTTTCTGTAGAGTAAACCCTATCCAACCCAGATGTACATTTCTGTGGAATTTAAGCAATAAAAAAAGGAAATATATCATTGAAATAGCGTTATGCTCCGTAAAAACTGTTTCTCTCAACTGGTGTTTATGGGGGTGGGGAGCTGTTTTTAGTATTTATTCTGTAGAATAAACCCTATCCAATCCAGATGTACAAAAAATTAAAGAGTTAAGGAATCTTTCTCTTTAGTGAATCCTTGTTTCGCTCCGCCGCGTTTCGTACAATTTGTACTCTTCAGGGAGACTGTTGCTACTGGGTCGCATTCCTACTATTTATACCCTATGGTGGATGGAGGCGCTTCATGGAGGACCTCAGTGAAAGCGCTACTGTTGCTTGGTTGCCAAGACGTAATAACAATGGCGTGGAGGCATGCCATTTGTGTTTCTTTTTTGTGGAAAATGCCAGGTTTTTGGTATTTTCTCTGGATTGATGCTTGGTATCTAGTTGTTAGATATTGAAGCACTCTCTGATCATTCATTCCTCATATAGTTGAGGTTTGAGGAATCAATTGTAATTTTACTATGGGGATGCAACAAACTTACCCCAGTTGCCAGGGATTGTAATATTTGCGCCATAATCTCCAAAAATGAGATTATAAGTTCGCTCACAAAAAGAAAATACCCTAGTGTTCAAAACATTGATTGCCAATCAATCAATCTTATTTATCTCATTACCTGCAATATGTGGACATATTGGCGTCGCCCCTGTCCGTCAACATTTGTTGAAGACACTGTAGAAGCTTCAATTTTATATGGATTTTAATGAAACATGGTTTGAGCATTGGAATTGATAAGACGGCGGTCAAGTTCAATTTTGACGATTTTTCGATGAACAGTTTTTGAGGTATTGCGTCTGCCTCTATATTTGTTGTAGACACAATAGAAACTACAATTTTCAATGGATTTTAATGAAACTTTGTTTGAGCATGGGAATTGATAAGATGGCGGTCAAGTTCGAATTTGATTTTTTGATGTAATCTTTTTCAGTTATTGCCCTTGACTTAGTTACATCACAGCAAATTTATTGTTGATGCAATAGAAGCTACAATTTTCAATGGATTTGAATGTGTAACTTGGTATGAGCAATGGAATTGATAAGGGGGGAGATAAGTTTGAATTTGATGATATTTCGATAAACATTTCTTGAGTTATTGCCCTTGATTTAGTAAAATTGCATCAAAATTTTATTCTGGGTCCAATAGAGGCTACAATATTAAATGGATTTTGATGAAACCTAGTAAGAGCACTGGAATTGATAAGGCGGTGGTCAGGTTATTACTCTTGACTCAGTAAAATTGTCTAAAAAATTTATTGTGGGTGCACTAGAAGATCCAATTTTTAAACGCCCACATGAATATGTGGATGTATATTGTCTTCGGTCTGTCGGTCCGTCAAGATTTGTTGTAGACACAATAGAAGCTACAATATTTATACGCCCACATGGAAATGTGGACGTATATTGCCGTCGGTCTGTCGGTCTGTCCACATTCGCTGTATCCACAATAGAAGCTACAGTTTTTATCCGATCTTAATGAAACTTGGCATACATGTATATATTGATGATATCTCGGTCAAGTTCAAAAATGGAAATTATCGCATTAACCGTTTTTTAAGTTATTGCACTTGACTTAGTAAAAACGCGTCAAATTTGGGTTGTATCCACAATAGAGGCTACAGTTTTTATACGCCCACATGGAAATGTGGACATATATTGCCGTCGCCCCCTTCCGTCGGTCGGTCCTTCAACATTTGTTGTATCCACGATAGAGGCTACAGTTTTTATCCGATCTTAATGAAACTTGATATACATGTAATTATTAAGGACATCTCGGTCAAGTTCCAAAATGGAAATTATCGAATGAACGGATTTTGAGTTATTGTCCTTGACTTAGCAAAAACGGGTCAAATTTGGGTTGTATCCACGATATAGGCTACAGTTTTTATCAGAAATTCAAATTTGACGATTTTTTGATGAATAGTTTATGAGTAATCGCCCTTGACTAAGTAAAATTGCGTAAAAATTCATTTTCTGTAGACACTATAGAAGCTACAATTATCTATGGATTTTAATGAAACTTGGTATGAGCATTGGAATTGATAAGAGGGCAGTCAAGTTCGATTTGGACGATAAACAGTTTTGGAGTTATTGCCCCTGCCTCTATATTTGTAGTAGACAAAATAGAAGCTACAATTTTCAATGGATTTAAATGAAAGTTGAAGTGAACATTGGAATTGATAAGACGACGGTCAAGTTCGAATTTGAAGATTTTTCGATAAACAGTTTTTTAGTTATTGCCCTTGACTTAGTAAGATTGCTTCAAAATTTTATTGTGGGTTCAATAGAAGCTACAATTTTCAATGGATTTTGATGAAACTTGGTGTTTTTGAGTTTTTGCCCTTGACTTCAATATCCATTTAGTGAATGTTTTTGAGTCATTGCTCAATTTATTTTTCAAATTCAATGCTTATATGAATTTTAATGAAACTTGGTTTACGGTCAAGATTGAATTTGACAATTTTTTTCAAAGAAGGGTTTTTGAGTTATTGCCCCTGCCTCAATATTTGTTGTAGACACAATAGAAGCTACAATTTTCAATGAATTTTAATGAAACTTGGTGTGAGCATTGAAATTGATAAGACGGCGGTCAAGTTAAAAATGAAAATTTTTCGACAAACAGTTTTTTATACGCGCACATGGAAATGTGGACGTATATTGCTGTCACCCTGTCGGTCCATCCACATTTGTTGTATCCACAATACAGGCTACAGTTTTTATACGCCCACACATATATTGATGATATCTCGGTCAAGTTCGAAAATAGAAATAATCACATGAGCGGTTTTTTAGTTATTGCCCTTGACTTAGTAAAAACGTGTCAAATTTGGGTTCTATCCACAATAGAGGCTACAGTTTTTATCCGATCTTAATGAAACTTGGTATACATGTATATATTATGGATATCTCGATCAAGTTCGAAAATAGAAATTATCGCATGAACGGTTTTTGAGTTATTGCTCTTGATTTAGTAAAAATTCGTCAAATTCGGGTTGTATTCACAATAGCAGCTACAGTTTTTATCCAATCTTGATGAAACTTGGTATACATGTATATATTGATGATATCTCGGTCAAGTTCGAAAATAGAAATTATCGCATGAAAGGTTTTTGAGTTATTGCCCTTGACTTAGTAAAATTCTATTGTGGTTGTGATTTTCAAAGCATTTTGATGGAACTTGGTGTAAGCATCAGAATTGACATTAGTCAAGATTGAATTTCTGACTTTTTTTAACAAATGGTTTTTGGGTCATTGCCCTTGACTTAGTAAAAATATTTGTGCTTGCAAAATAAGCTACAATTTTTTAATACATTTGATGAAACTTGGTATGAGTATTGAAATAGATAAGATGGTGGTCAAGTTCTAATTTGACAATTTTCCATGAACCGTTTTTTAGTTTTTGCCCTTAACCCCTTAACTGCCACGGTCCCAATATTGCGACATTCTACCCATACGACCGCCACTTTAAATTAATACGAAACTACGACTATAAAGACATTGATGATATGATTAAAACATAGTTTCGATATCCGTTGTAATTTGTAAACAAAACAAATGCATGTTTGTTCTATAAAAAATTCGAAACATTTTGATTGAAAATCGGCAATTTTTTGGAAAGACGTCATAAAATTTGGGTGAACCTGGCGTCATTACGCTGTAGATAGATACGAAAATTACGGCTCTAATGATGGTTATTGAACCACAGCAGGTGACCTACATAGCAGTTGTTAGTGTAAACATTTCGCTGTCATGTATTTCAATCAAATTTGTATTGAAAATGGTTGTAGTTTGATGTAAAATGGCATGAAAATGGCCTGAAAATTGAATGTTGAAGCCGTTATAACTATGCTGATAGTGACTCTGAGGGCGAATTTTTGCCATCTGAAGACGACTGGCCATCGGATTCGGAAAGTGTTGATGATGATAATGATGAAAGTTGTATTCAAATTCCTGTACTTGATTTACAAGAAGTTTACTTCTGATATCGTGTTGATGATAAAATGTTTTATCCCTTCTATTACTTTTCTTTATTGAACAAAATAATCCAATTGTTGCAATGATATGATCCTATTTTTTCTTTACACAAGTTCCAAATAAACAGTGCCATTGTAAAATGCAAGTATTCATACACTTAAAAATTGATGAATAATCCATGTTTTGACAAAAAATCTACTAATTTCAGATTTTGAACATAAAATGTCAAGGTGACGTCATTATGACGTCACAATATGATGACGTCACAAAAAATAATATATCCATGATTACATACAATTATCACTGAACATTTTATTCAATGACACTAAGCACCTACATCCCGCAGTTTTTGAGCGAAATTCTGTTTAAAAAGGGTTACACAAAATGTCAATTTTCTCAAAATATATTCGGCAGTTAAAGGGTTAACTTCAATATTAATTCAGTGAGTGTATTTGAGTTATTGCTCTATTTATTTTTCAAATTCAATGCTGCCAGTGGGCGTATGTTACCTTGCCTGGCAAGCTATCTTTATCCGATCTTAATGAAACTTGGTATACATGTATTTATCGCATGAACCGTTTTTGAGTTATTGCACTTGACTTAGTAAAAACGCGTCAAATTTGGGTTGTATCCACAATAGAGGCTACAGTTTTTATCTGATCTTAATGAAACTTGGTATACATGTATATATTGATGATATCTCTGTCAAGTTCAAAAATGGAAATGATCACATGAACGGTTTTTGAGTTATTGCCCTTGACTTAGTAAAATTGCGTCAAAATTCTATTGTGGTTGCAATAAGAAGCTTTAATTTTCAAAGGATTTTGATAAAACTTGGTGTAAGCATTAGAATTGATAAGACATTAGTAAAGTTTGAATTTCTGACTTTTTTTAACGAATGGTTTTTGGGTTATTGCCCTTGACTTAGTAAAATTGCGTCAAAAATATTTGTGGGTGCAATAAGAAGCTTTAATTTTCAAAGGATTTTGATAAAACTTGGTGTAAGCATTAGAATTGATAAGACATTAGTAAAGCTTGAATTTCTGACTTTTTTTAACGAATGGTTTTTGGGTTATTGCCCTTGACTTAGTAAAATTGCGTCAAAAATATTTGTGGGTCCAAAATAGATAAGATGGTGGTCAAATTTGATTTTGACGATTTTCCATGAACAGGTTGTGAGTTTTTGGGCTTATGTTACCTTGCCTGGCAAGCTATCATTTTACTAGATTTAGAATTTGATGTCTGAAATTCTTTTTTTGTTCAGAATTTCTGTGATAATAAGAAATTTTATTGGCAGAAGGTTATTTCTAAAAAGTGGTTTTGTGTGCAGCAGGGCTAATTTTATTTTTTATCCAGCCAGACATTTTTTTAATGATGTTTTGTTGATGTCAAAACTACTACACTAAGAACTATTCAACTAGTATCCAACTGTAAAATGTATTTCAATGTAGGGATGGGGGATATTACGATATTTCGATATAAACCGGTATGAAAATTCTAGTAATTAAACGATATTGAAAGAAAATTATAGCCGGTATATCGCCATACATATCGTCTAACTGAAATATCACGATATTGTTAAAAAGAGTTGTCTCCCGTTAATATTTACCCCGTTCCCAATGTACGTATGATCATACCACAGTAATAGATGTGTCGTTTTCCTGAATTATCATGTGTCTTATATTTTATTTCATTACAATTTGTGTGTTAAAACATAGTATAAGAAAAAAAACCCGATAAATCAGAAAAATTAAATAATTATGATTAAAGAATTTACCCTGTTCCTAAAGGCATGTGTTACCATGTGTCAACATTTTTTCCGGCATGCAAATTACCAATAGGCCTAAGCTTTTGATTTGGCTTTTGTAACCTAACGGAATTGACGATGGATTCATCAGACGATGAAATTACTTCGCTGGCAAGACAAGTCGAGAATAATTCTGATGAAAGGCCTAACGATTCGCAGTTAAATGCACCAAACGTCTTTTGAGCAAGACAACCATTTCACTCGGGTTAAAATTTTTGTACCAGTTTCTCACCAATATTCGTCCTTTGCTTTTAATTCCTGTGAGGATATAATCCCATTCCGTCACCAAAATTATATAATTCACATGTCCCTCATAATAAGTGTGAAAATATTTATAGATATTGTGATTATATTGCTAAAATAGTTCACGATATAATCGTCACAATATATCGTCATATCGTAATATTAAAATAAAAATATCATGATATACAAAAATTCAATATCGCCCATCCCTATTTCAATGCATGAATGTTTAGTTATATTCATCATAATTGGGACTTTAAGTTTCTGAACATACTGTCATACATCAATCACAAAAACAAAACAATCCGATCATCAAATATTTACTGTTAAATTTAATATTTTTATACGCCCACATGGAAATGTGGACGTATATTGCCGTCGCCCCTGTCCGTCGGTCCGTCGGTCCGTCCACATTTGTTGTATCCACGATAGAGGCTACAGTTTTTATCTGATCTTAATGAAACTTGGTATACATGTATATATTGATGATATCTCGGTCAAGTTCGAAAATGGAAGTTATCGCATGAACAGTTTTTGAGTTATTGCACTTGACTTAAACGCGTCAAATTTGGGTTGTATCCACAATAGAGGCTACAGTTTATATCCGATCTTAATGAAACTTTGTATACATGTATATATTGATGATATCTCGGTCAAGTTCGAAAATGTAAATTTTCGCATGAACAGTTTTTGAGTTATTGCCCTTGACTTAGTAAAAACGCGTCAAATTTGGGTTGTATCCATGATAGAGGCTAAAGTTTTTATCCAATCTTAACTGCATATATGGGAATTATCGAATGAACAGATTTTTATACGCCAACATGAATATGTGGACGTATATTGTCGTTGCCCCTATAAGCTAAAATTTTCTATGGATTTTTATGAAACTTGGTATGAGCATTGGTATTGATAAGACGGCAGTCAAGTTCGATTTGGACGATTTTTCGATAAACGGTTTTGGTGTTATTGCCCCTGCCTCTATATTTGTTGTAGACAAAATAGAAGCTACAATTTTCAATGGATTTAAATGAAAGTTGGTGTGAGCATTGGAATTGATAAGACGACGGTCAAGTTCGAATTTGAAGATTTTTAGATCAACAGTTTTTTAGTTATTGCCCTTGACTTAGTAAGATTGCGTCAAAATTTTATTGTGGGTTCAATAGAAGCTATAATTTTCAATGGATTTTGATGAAACTTGGTGTGAGCATTGGAATTGATAAGACAGCAGTCGAGTTTGAATTTGGCAATTTTTTTTTAGTTTCGATGCAATAAATCCTCCAATTTTCAGAGGATTTTCATGAAACTTGGTGTGAGCATTGGAATTGATTAGACCTCAGTCAATTTTGGATTAGACCTCGGTCAATTTTGAATTTGATAGTTTTTCAATGAACTGTTTTGAGTTATTGCCCTTGACTTTGTGAAATTGCGTCAAGATTCTATTGTGGTTTCAATAAGAAGCTTTAATTTTCAAAAGATTTTGATGGAACTTGGTGTAAGCATCAGAATAGATAAGACATTAGTCAAGTTTGAATTTCCGACTTTTTTAACGAATGGTTTTTTGGGTTATTGCCCTTGACTTAGTAATATTGCGTCAAAAATATTTGTGGGTGCAAAATAAGCTACAATTTTTTAATAGATTTGATGAAACTTGGTATGAGTTTAGATAAGATGGTGGTCATGTTTTAATTTGACGATTTTCCATGAACAGTTTTTGAGATTTTGCCCTTGACTTCAATATCCATTTAGTGAATGTTTTTGAGTCATTGCTCAATTTATTTTTCAAATTCAATGCTGCCAGTGGGCGTATGTTACCTTGCCTGGCAAGCTATCTTTGATTTCATTCAAACTTGGCCAATAAAATGGTAGAACCGCACTTAAGTGTCTATAGGTTTTCAATATTGCAGTCGGCGTAGTGATACCAAGAGAGTGCATAGCACTCACTACGCCAAGCCCCGAGTGCAATATTGAAAACCTATAGACACGTGTGCGGTTTTACTTTTATTACATACTATTGCGGTTACTGTTTTAATGGAGTGAAAATGTATTTCTAAATTTGACCTAATTTGACGTATTCTATTTATAACTCCTATGTGTAATGGCCTACTTTGCTGTTGGATTCCCCTGGAATGTTATATTAAAAACATAAGATAACATCATAGGGAGTTCCCTCTAACCTACTCAGCTCAACTTGTACATGTGACTTGATTTGGTTTCATTGTTGTCAAAAAGGGATTAACCCTTTCCATGCGCTTTTATTAAAAATGACGTAAAACGTTACTTGCGGAATTAATTTAGAGAAATCTGTAACCTGATGTTAAATGATTGTAACTTCTACAAAAATCCTCAGAAATTGATGCATTTGGTATGAAATTGATTGGAAATGAATGCCTTATACTAATATCGAAGATTTAGGACAAGCAGACACATGAGACAAATTTGGGAGAGGTTTATGCATGATTACTTCATAAGGGAGTTAACCAGTATTTCACATTGAAAGAAATTTATGATGGCGTCATTGGACTTGGAAATAGATGTTATTGGTATCAAGATGTAGATAATTTAATTAGGAAGAAGATGATACCAAATTGATTATGATCTGAAGGATAGAATTCCTTGAATATGCATTAATAGAGGACCATGACGTCACCGTTCAACGTCACTTATGTCAGACTTGGATTCGGAATTCGACGCTGACTTTGCCATTGGGATGACATTTTCTTTCTCACTTTCATCGGAACTATCACAAATATCATCATCACTGGTTGTAGAAAAATCTTCATTGTTGATAGAATCGTCACCATCTATCCAATTTTGAATCAGATCGAGGGCCTGGTCCGCAGAGTAAGAAAACTTGTTCCCTTTCCCATGGCCCGAAATGGGGGCAGCCATTATTGTTTACAATAATAAGCAGACGACCTTCTTTCATCTTAGTTAGTTTAATAACGTTTCTGATTGGTCTACTTCGACCAATCATAGACTAATATGAAGGGAAATCCTTATACGTCAGTACTATTTAATAAATTTTAGGTTGACGGGGAAGTCTTTCACCGTAATGTACAGATATTATGAAAGAATGCCTAAAGGCGTCTTCCTCAAGTTATCATGTCAAAAAATTGACGCCTTAAGGCGTCAAACGCACGGAAAGGGCTAGAGACATTGTCAGTGGAAATTATAGAAACAACAATTTTCAATGGATTTTGATAAAACTTGGTGTGAGCACTGAAATTTCAAGTTCAAAATGGATGATTTTTCAATGAACAAGTTTTGAGTTATTGCCCCTGACTTAGTCAAATCATGTCAAGATTTTTATTGTGAATATAAAAGAAGCCTCAATTTTTTTGATTTTATTGATACTTTATGTGAGCATTGGAATTTATAAACCCCTGTTTATACGGCGAGGATTTGCATATATGTAAATTTACACTCGTGTGTAAAAGTATATTTGCTGTGTATTCATACGACGTATATTTCTCTTAGGTAAATAAGGAGCAAATTGTCCATTTCTGGCATAGCCTTGGAAAGGATCAGACCAGAAAGTTTCGGCAAGCGCAGAATGTTTCACTATTTCCTGGATGTAGCTGTAACTCTAGGTTGCTCAAATGTTAGGGAATTAAGTAGTAAAGCTCTGATGTAGGAGTGGTTTGACAAGGTAGTCCTGCAGGGCTTTGAAGAAACAGACTGGCTAGAAAACTTCAGAATGTGGAAGGAAACATTGAATTTCATCTGCAGGCGACTTGAAGATGAACTATCTCGTTCCCAAGACACAGTTGAAGAACCATTAGGTGTCCAAAAGAAGGTAGCAATTACCATTTACTGGCTTGCATCATCGTCAGAATACCGATAGCAAAAAATGTACATATTCTCTAGGGCTGAAACGATTCCTGAAGTGGTGATTCGATACACTAAACGATACCCATGCGACGACACAATTTATTGCGATAATAAATCACAATTCGTTGTTAAAAGGGGAAAGAAAGAGAAAACTGATATTAATACTAGAATTGCTTACAATTATGAACGTATTTCGAGAGCCTTAAAATATTATGTAGGCTAAATTTGCAATTACCTACATCTAGACAATATATTGAATATCATTTGACCTAGTTTTCAAAGTCATAAAATAATTAGGTCACACCTTCCGTAACGGTTAATGATGGCGAAAATATAAAATTATCCATTTTTGCTGTATTTAAGTACACTTATCTCTATGAATTTTTTAAGTAAGCCAAATTAAAAAATATCTACTCATAGACAATATATTGAATATTATTTGACCTAATTTTCAAGGTCATAGATTAAGTGGGTCACACCTTCCGTACCCGTTAAAGTGACCTAATTTTGAAAAAATCGAAATTTAAATAATTCGAAAGAAAATACGAAATTTGAAAATCGGTCTCCAAGAAAAGGTAGATAATGATCCATTGTATCTATGTGCTAAATTTCATCAAAATCGGTCTATCAGTAGTGTCTGAATTTCGGATTTAAGAATTGTAACAAAAATTCAAAATGGCGGCCGATATGGCAGCTTGACCTAATTATTTAGGTCAAATCAATTACTATTGACAAGTTATTTATAAAACAGTTTTCACTTTTCACCTAGCAGTTATAGACCGGAAGTTACGTAATTACGTCATTTGAGGCTAAACCGGAAGTAGAATTTTTTTTTTCACATTTTTTCAAAAATTATAATCATATCGCCTATCAACTGGTAAAGTTTCAAAATTTTACCATTTATATTAAAGGAGAAATCACGGTCTGAAATTTTTGCCGATGACCCTTGAATATTGAATTGCAAATCGTGGGTAAAATATTTAACCTAATTGCATAAAACCTATAATTGTTAGTTGACAAATACATTGAAGTTTTCAAATCTGAAAATCCGGTCAAAATCGAACTGAAAATAAACTTGCTAAAGCAAAAAAACCTGAACTTCCGGTTCTCACTTCCTGTCAGAGATAGAACTTCCGGTTTTGTTTTATTTGATAATAGAAATCATTCTAAGATCAACTGTAGATTTAGAATTTCTGCACCTTTTACCAGTTTGTCTGCAAACTCATCCAAGAATTACAAAAAAAAAAAAAAAAAATAAAATAATCCGAACGATTACAATACGTTTTCGC
>CM060203.1:20715452-20749088 GCA_030562195.1 Nipponacmea schrenckii
TGTATTTAGCAAATTCAGATCTGTTATTATGCTATATTACTATCCCAACTTAATAAGAGTGACAAAGAAATATTGTAAGTAATGATTATCTGTAAACATTAAAACAATATCAAATAATTATTATTCAACTTTCTTTGTTGATCATAAATAAATGAAATGGAGATTTACGTCCTGCTCTTCTGCACCTAATGGGATAATGAAGACTTTGGAACAACTTGATCATAACTAAAATAAATATTTGGCACATAACAAATGATAAACACAAAGAAAAAAAACAGCCAACCACTTTCATATTGACTTTGTAAATTTGGAGTTATCAAAAATGTTCTTCTTCAAAAAAATTAAATTGTCAACATTAGATCACTAAAGACAAGATCTTTGAGCAGACAGGAGGCATGCTGAAGACACGTTCTGAGGGAACGGGTGTTGCAGGTACACTTTCTAAAACGTTTAGAAAAGTTTTTGATTGTCGTGAAAATTACGACAACCACAATCACGGTCTGCCATGTGAAAAGTGAAAGTAGGATAACAGTTATTATAATACTAGAATGTTCTATTTTTAACTATATGTCGATAATCGATACGCTCAGATTAATATCGATATATTGCTTCCAGGTGTCTCGTATTGCGATATATCGATTATTTCCGACAGCCCTATTGCTTCCCCCCTTAAAAACGTCCTATTTCGTCCACCTCAGGACCTTGTAATTCGACTTTTGAGTACAAATTTGATTTATGTGTCATTTTGTCCAGTTAAATGTCATAAACCAGGAATGATGATGTAAGAATGCAAACCTACCTGTGGATAAGAAAGGCTAACATGTTGTCTTTAGGAGTGGAAATGTCAAAAAGGCATATTAGAAGCATTTTTTGCCAGTATTTTGTGACATAACAATGATTATTTTAGGGAATGATGCAGGTAATAATATAATTTAACATAGATTCTGATTGTAGATGATTTTCAATGAACAGGAATAGAAAGCCAATTGATTGATATATTTTGCATATTTAATTGTTCTATTGAATACACCCTATCCATCCCAGATGTACATTTCTGTGGAATTTAAGCAGTAAAAAAGGAAATATATCATTGAAATAGTGTTATGCTCTGTAAAAACAGTTTCTCTCAACTTGTGTTGGGGGGGGGGGGCTGTTTTTAGTATTTTTTTCTGTAGAATAACCCTATCCAACCCGGATATACATTTCTGTGGAATTTAAGCAGTAAAAAAGGAAATATATCATTGAAATAGTGTTATGCTCTGTAAAAACAGTTTCTCTCAACTTGTGTTGGGGGGGGGGCTGTTTTTAGTATTTTTTCTGTAGAATAACCCTATCCAACCCGGATATACATTTCTGTGGAATTTAAGCAATTAAAAAAGGAAATATATCATTGAAATATGGCAGGGAATTTTGTTCAAAATTATAATGATCTGCTGAAATAGCTAAAACCTATGATGAAAAAACATAATACTTCTAATACCAATGTCGTAAAACCTTTGACCAATAATAACTAAAACTTCAAACTTCTAATGGCAGATTCTTATGTTGATATTCAAATGTTAAACACCCTAAAACCTCTATTGATTTAAAAGTAGCCTTATCACAAATGGTTTAGTAATAGCAACAATGTAAAATTGTAAAAGCTTCTTCTACATATCAATAGTGTAAAAGCATTAGTCGCAGAGCATTAATTCTAATATTCAAATTAGATGATGGGCGGGGCTTTAAAACCTGTCACTCAATACACTTAGAAAAGCCCAAATAATTTCTCCCATGGAATAATAACCGTTTCCAGTTAGACTTAGGCATCAGACCACTAATTCCTTATGCCTTTCCATTCAAATTTTTCAAGGATCTACAACTTTTTCCCCACTTTTTAATGAAAGAAAAAGTACTCTTCACTTTAAACTAAAGGATATTTATTCCAAAGAAAACGTATAAATATTTTGCATGGTCTTGACCACTGATTTTTCGACATACCTGTATCGAAAGTGGAAGTAGATCTAGATCCCTTATTGTTAGCCAAATAAAGAATTTATAATTATACCTGGTAAAAATCCATCTGCAATTCTTTTTTACTCTTCTTCTTAAAATATGAAAGAAAACATAATTACAAAAAATCAAATTGTCAAAGAAAAGGAGATATTTTCAATATAAATCGAATTAGAACTGTGATTGTGAACATTGAGGAAGTACCAGAGATAAGAAAGACCCATACCAAAATTCACAAAGATCAGATAAAAACTCTAATATGTAATCCACCCACAAGCTTAATTAAGAGTGTAAAACTGGTGATCGGAAGGAACCGAGATTTTATGATGACAAAGACACATATCAAGTTTCGTGAAGATCTGACCAGGTTCCACGACAATATACGTCCACATTAAAATGTAAAATAAAAGAAAGGAGTATATTGATGAGTAAAAACATGATTAGGCCGACAAAGAATGTCTGTTTATAAGTTTATGACTCAAGTTTATAATTCCCTGGTGAATTTCAGTTAATATTTCATTGGCCATGTTTGTTTATCAATTAAGAGCTATCTTTCCATGGGAGAAATTATTTGGACTTTTCTAAGTGTATTGAGTGACAGGTTTTAAAGCCCCACCCATCATCTAATTTGAATATTAGAATTAATGCTCTGCGACTAATGCTTTTACACTATTGCTATGTAGAAGAAGCTTTTACGTTTTTACATTGTTGCTATTACTTAACCATTTGTGATAAGGCTACTTTTAAATCAATAGAGGTTTAACATTTGAATATCAACATAAGAATCTGCCATTAGAAGTTTGAAGTTTTAGTTATTATTGGTCAAAGGTTTTACCACATTGGTATTAGAAGTATTACTGTAAGGCTACAAATTATTGCGAGATAGAAATTAATGCGTTAAATGCGACCTATCCGTGATCGCATTAATTTTTATACGCATTTTAAAATACATATTTCTAAGTGAATTATATGGAGTTAAGTATTTAAATTGAGACCGGACGGGATTAAGTAATTAGGTAATTATCTCTAAATTTGAAGCTGATTAGTAATCAATGACTTTACAAAAACAAAAGATTTTCACACTTGAGTATTTAAAGATAAAATCTTGATCATTGTTCATGTCTTCATTCATGAAACAGTTGTAGAATTCCGGCTTTTTTCCATCCCAGCTGTCATATTTCCGGGAAGCCATTTTCTTTTATTTTTATACGCCCACATGAAATGGGGGGCGTATATTGTCGTCACCCACATCCGTCCGTCCGTCCATCCGTCCGTCCGTCCGTCCACAATTGCTCGTAAACACTCTACGCAGTGTAATTCTTGACGGATTTAGATGAAACTTAATATGAGTGTTTATGATCACGCAAGGATGAACCCTATTGAAAATCAGCGAAATCAGAAAAAAATTAGTATGAGTTCGTGCCCTTGTTCTTGAATGGCTCGTAAACACTCTACAACGTGCAATTCAACTCAAGGATAAACCCTATCGAAAATCAGCGAAATCGAAAAACATTTAGTATGAGTTATTGCCCTTGTTCTTGAAAACGCGTTCAATTTTAGCTTGTAAACATTCTTGAGAGAACAATTTTTAATGGATTTTAATGAAACTTGGCATGAGTATTTGTTATCACCCAAGGATGAAGCCTATTGAAAACCAGTCAAATCGAAAAAAATTAATATCAGTTATTGCCCTTGTTTTTGAAAACGCGTTCAATTTTTAGTTTGTAAACACTCTACAAAGCACATTTACTGACCAATTTTGACGAAACTTGCTGAAATTGTTTAATATCACCCAAGAATGAACCTTTTTGAAAATAGCACATATCGAAATATATTTAATAGGAATTATTGCCTTTGTTCTATAAAATGTGTTGGATTTTTGCCTTGTAAACACTCTACAAGTCACAATTCTTGAGCGATTTTGACATAACTTGGCATGAGTATTTGTAATCACCTAAGTATGAACCCTATTGAAATTCATTTAAATCGAAAAATATTTAGTATCAGTTATTGCCCTTGTGTTTGAATACGCGTTCAATTTTAGCTTGTAAGCACTCTAGAAAGAACAATTCTTATTGGATTTTGATAAAACTTGGCTTGAGTATTTGTTTTTAACCAAGGATGAACCATATTGAAAATCAAATAAATCGAAATATATTTAGTGTCAGTTATTGCCCTTGTGTTTGAAAACAGGTTTAACTTTTTAATAAATACTCTAGAAGGTACAATTCATGACCAATGTTGACAAAACTCACTGAAATTGTTGGATATCGCAAGGGATGAGCCTAATTGAAAATTAAAATTATCAAAATATATCTATTTTAAACGCGTTCGATTTTTGTCTCGTAAACACTCTACATGGCACAATTCTTGATGGATTTCGATGAAACTTGGTGTGAGAGTGTGTTATAACTCAAGGATGAACCCTATTGAAAAGCGAAATCGAAAATTTTTTTAGTATTAGTTACTGCCCTTGTTCTTGAAAATTCATTCAATTTTAGCTTGTAAACACTCTAGAAAGAACTATTCTTAATGGATTTTGATTAACTTTGGCTTGAGTATTTGTTTTTACCCAAGGATGAACCCTATTATAAATCAAATAAATAGAAATATATTTAGTGTCAGTTATAGCCCTTGTTCTTGAAAACGCGTTCAATTTTAGCTTGTAAACACTCTAGAAAGAACAATTTTTAATGGATTTTGATGTAACTTGGCTGGAGTATTTGTTGTCTCCCAAGGATGAACTCTATTGAAAATATTTAGTACAAGTTATTGCCCTTGTTTTTGAAAACGCGTTCAATTTAACTCGTAAACACTCTAGAAAGAACAATTTTGAATGGATTTTGATGAAGCTTGGCTTTAGTATTTGTTTTCTTACAAGGATAAACCCTATTGAAAATCAGATAAATCGAAAAATATTTAGTGTCAGTTATTGGGCCTGTTTTCAAAATCGCTGTCAACTTTTGGCTTGTGAACACTCTAAACATTCATTTTTGACAAAACTCGCTGAAATTGTTTAATATCAACCAAGAATGAGCCTTATTAAGAATTAAAAATATCAAAATATTATTAAGGGTGAACCCTATTGCAAATCATAAAAATACCGAAAAATATTTAATGAGTTGAGTTAGGTACAATTCTTGACAGTTTTTAATGAAACTAGAGACCGTAGAAAAAAATATTTCGTGGAAGGTTGAATATTTCATTCCACTTTTGTAACCTTACTGAAAAGTTTTTATTTGAAATAAATGCTGCCAGTGGGCGTATATTACCTTGCCTGGCAAGCTATCTTTAATGAAACTAGAGACCCTAGAAAAAAATAGGTTGGAAGGTTGAATATTTCATTCCACTTATTGTAACCTTACTGAAAAGTTTTTATTTGAAATAAATGCTGCCAGTGGGCGTATATTACCTTGCCTGGCAAGCTATCTTTATGATATTAAAAATGCGACACCTATCGCGGATCGCATTAATTTGTACTCGCATTTTAGTCTCTATACCCCATGTCGCATTAATTTGTTGACGCATTAATTTCTAGCCTTACAGTATGTTTTTTCATCATAGGTTTTAGCTATTTCAGCAGATCATTATAGTTTTGAACAAAATTCCCTGCCATATGAAATAGTAATATGCTCTGTAAAAACAGTTTCTCTCAACTGGTGTTTAGGGGGACAGGGGCTGTTTTTAGTATTTTTTTCCGTAGAATAAACCCTATCCAACCCAGATGTACATTTCTGTGGAATTTGAGCAATTAAAAAAGGAAATATATCATTGAAATTGTGTTATGCAAAACTGCATTATAAACCGCAAAACCTTTTCCCTCAATGGATGTTTAGGGGAGCTGTTTTTATAAATCCACATGAATATGTGGACATATATTGGCGTCACCTGTGTCCATCTGTCCGTCAACATTTGTTGTAGATACGATAGAAGCTTTAATTTTATATAGATTTTGTTGAAACATGGTTTGAGCATTGGAATTGATAAGATGGCGGTCTTAGTAACATCATTTCAAACTTTATTGTTGATGCAATAGAAGTTACAATTTTTAATGGAATTTGTTGAAACTTGGTATGATCATTTGAATTGATTAGGCCTCAGTCAAGTTTGAATTTGACAATTTTTCAATTAACAGTTTTGAGTTATTGTCCTTGCCTTATTAAACTTGCGTCTAAATTCTATTGTGGTTGCAATAAGAAGCTTAAATTTTCAATTTGTTGAAAGGTACATATTATCCCACAATTATCTTTTACTTTACAAAATTTACTGTATTCAAAGGTCTAAAGGAAGTATTACAAAATTTCGTGTTCTCAACAGGCTTGGTCATCTGTCTCTAAAATACGTAGTATTATTTAGAGTCAACATGTCGGTCTAAGTCTTTCGATATTCAATCACAATAATTCAATATAGCATCATGAAAATCTTGAACTAGTCAAAATAAAAGTAGACCACAACATTTTTTCAACACTCTCACTGCACACAAACAAATTTTTTTTTCAGATTAACCTTAAACTTGAAATACTCTCATTTCATAATATCTGAAAGAAAGTGCAATTTCAGACATTAAATTCCAAATCTAGACCTAAATATATACATGCTAAAACCCCAAGATAGAGAGTTTTGAAAAATAACACAGACTATTTGGTGGTTTGAATTTCATCTGCAGGGGTTCAAATTAAAACCCCGCCCAGTTGCAATTGGCAACCGAAAATTCTACTGAAACTAAAATCCTGGTAAAGGTTCCCAGCTGGAACCTTTTTTTGGACTACTTTTGCTTTATATCGGAATTTTATGTTTGCTGTCAATTATCACAAAACAAAATCTGGGGGTGAGGGATTGACTCTGTTGTCCAGTCTTTTAACTCCCGTAACTGTTTTTGGAGAAAGGAAGAACGTTTTTTTTTTTTTAAAAATTTTTTAATTTTCTTATAGCCTGTAAACATCCATTTTCTAAATTCTTGTGGAGATTTTTAGAGGGTGTAATTAAACTGGAAACTGGAACAAAAAGAAAGAATGACTATTTTATTTTACTGGGCACCTAAAAATTTCAATGGGCACAAAAAAATTGTATGTTAGGGGCCCAGTGAGCTCCTGACGTGGCTGTCTTAATTTGAATCCCTGGGATGAGATAAACGCTTGTCACCGGCAATTAAAATACAAGTAAAGAATATGTTATTGATTTATGATAAAGAATTTTGATATTGAAAACGGTAGATCTTGTGAAAGAAATAAAGTTGGTAGATTTGGTTTGTGGTAGTTAGGGGCCCAGTATGTTCCTGACCCGGTTTTCTTAATTTCAACCCCTGCTGCTGATAATGCTGTTGACAGCCCTGGTGGTTTACTTTCATTTTGACTAGAATTTTTGCAAAGAAACCCAAGTTTTAGCCAGGATTTCATATGACATATTGCAGAGTTTTCAACAAGAATTCTAGCAAAAAAATTTATAGAAGGTTGAATTTTGTGATTTAATATGGAAGGAGATGGTAAATTATTCAACTTGAGCGTACAACTTTTGCTCCTGTGAAGAGTAACTCATACATTATACTAAAACACTGCTGTAGAAAGTCAGACCCCTTACTTCCCCCTTAAACACGCCTTATTTCGTCCACCTCAGGACCTTGTAATTCGACTTTTGCATACAAATTTGATTTATGTGTCATTTTGTCCAGTTTAATGTCATACCAAACCTACTTGTGTTTGTGGATAAACATGTTGTCTTGAGGAGTGGAAATGTCAAAAAGACAAAAACATTTTTTTGTCAGTATTTTGTGACATAACAATGATTATTTTAGGGAATGATGCAGGTAATAATATAATTTAACATAGAGTCTGATTGTAGATGATTTTCAATAAACAAGAATAGAATTAATGGAATTTAAGCAATAAAAAAAGGAAATATATCATTGAAATAGCGTTATGCTCCGTAAAAACTGTTTCTCTCAACTGATGTTTATGGGGGGGGGGGGCTGTTTTTAGTATTTTTTCTGTAGAATAAACCCTATCCAACTCAGCTGTACATTTCTGTGGAATTTGAGCAATAAAAAAAGGAAATATATCATTGAAATAGTTTTATGCTCCGTAAAAGCTGTTTCTCTCAACTAGTGTTTATGAGGGGGTGGGGGCTGTTTTTAGTATTTTTTCTGTACAATAAACCCTATCCAACTCAGATGTACAAAAAATTAAAGAGTTAAGGAATCTTTCTCTTTAGAGAATCCTTGTTTCGCTCCGCCGCGTTTCGTACAATTTGTACTCTTCAGGGAGACTGTTGCTACTGGGCAGCATTCCTTCTATTTATATCATATGGTGAATGGAGGCGCTTCATGGAGGACCTCAGTGAAGCGCTACTGTTGCTTGGTTGCCAAGACGCAATAACAATGGCGTGGAGGCATGCCATTTGTGTTTCTTTTTTGTGGAAAATGCCAGATTTTTGGTATTTTCTCTGGATTGATGCTTGGTATCTAGTTGTTAGATATTGAAGCACTCTCTGATCATTCATTCCTCATATAGTTGAGGTTTGAGGTATCAATTGTCATTTTTATACGCCCACATGAAATGGGGGGCGTATATTGTCGTCACCCACGTCCGTCCGTCCATCCGTCCGTCCGTCCGTCCACAATTGCCCGTAAACACTCTACACGGTGTAATTCTTGACGGATTTAGATGAAACTTAATATGAGTGTTTATGATCACGCAAGGATGAACACTATTGAAAATCAGCGAAATCGGAAAAAAATTAGTGTGAGTTCGTGCCCTTGTTCTTGAATGGCTCGTAAACACTCTACAACGTGCAATTCTTGACCGATTTTGATGAAACTTGGTTTGAGAGTATGTTATAACTCAAGGATAAACCCTATCGAAAATCAGCGAAATCGAAAAACATTTAGTATGAGTTATTGCCCTTGTTCTTGAAAACGCGTTCAATTTTAGCTTGTAAACACTCTAGAAAGAACAATTCTTAATGGATTTTAATGAAACTTGGCCTGAGTATTTGTTATCACCCAAGGATGAAGCCTATTGAAAACCAGTCAAATCGAAAAAAAATTTATATCAGTTATTGCCCTTGTTTTTGAAAACGCGTTCAATTTTTAGCTTGTAAACACTCTACAAAGCACATTTATTGACCGATTTTGACGAAACTTGCTGAAATTGTTTAATATCACCCAAGAATGAACCCTTTTGAAAATAGCACATATCGAAATATATTTAATAGGAATTATTGCCCTTGTTCTATAAAATGTGTTGGATTTTTGCCTTGTAAACACTCTACAAGTCACAATTCTTGAGCGATTTTGACATAACTTGGCATGAGTATTTGTAATCACCTAAGGATGAACTCTATTGAAATTCAGTTAAATCGAAAAATATTTATTATCAGTTATTGCCCTTGTGTTTGAAAACGTGTTCAATTTTAACTTGTAAGCACTCTAGAAAGAACAATTCTTAATGGATTTTGATAAAACTTGGCTTGAGTATTTGTTTTTACCCAAGGATGAACCTTGTTGAAAATCAAATAAATCGAAATATATTTAGTGTCAGTTATTGCCCTTGTGTTTGAAAACGGGTTTAACTTTTTGGCTAATAAACACTCTAGAAGGTACAATTCATGACCAATGTTGACAAAACTCACTGAAATTGTTTGATATCGCAAGGGATGAGCCCTATTGAAAATTAAAAATATATCTAATATGAATTATTGCCCTTGTTCTTTTAAACACGTTCGATTTTTGTCTCGTAAATACTCTACATGGCACAATTCTTGACCGATTTCGATGAAACTTGGTGTGAGAGTGTGTTATAACCCAGGGATGAACCCTATAGAAAATCAGCGAAATCGAAAAATTTTTCAGTATGAGTTACTGCTCTTGTTCTTGAAAACGCGTTCAATTTTAGCTTGTAAACACTCTAGAAAGAACAATTCTTAATGGATTTTGATTAAACTTGGCTTGAGTATTTGTTATTACCCAATGATGAACCCTATTATAAATCAAATAAATCGAAATATATTTATTGTCAGTTATAGCCCTTGTTCTTGAAAACGCGTTCAATTTTAGCTTGTAAACACTCTAGAAAGAACAATTTTTAATGGATTTTGATGTAACTTGGCTGGAGTATTTGTTGTCTCCCAAGGATGAACCCTATTGAAAATCGAAAAATATTTAGTACAAGTTATTGACCTTGTTTTTGAAAACGCGTTCAATTAAACTCGTAAACACTCTAGAAAGAACAATTTTGAATGGATTTTGATGAAACTTGGCTTTAGTATTTGTTTTCTCACAAGGATAAACCCTATTGAAAATCAGATAAATCGAAAAATATTTAGTGTCAGTTATTGCGCCTGTTTTCAAAAACGCTTTCAACTTTAAACATTCCTTTTTGACAAAACTCGCTGAAATGGTTTATTATCAACCAAGGATGAGCCTTATTAAGAATTAAAAATATCAAAATATTATTAAGGGTGAACCCTATTGCAAATCATAAAAATACCGAAAAATATTTAATGAGTTGTTATTAGGTACAATTCTTGACAGTTTTTAATAAAACTAGAGACCCTAGAAAAAAATAGGTTGGAAGGTTGAATATTTCATTCGACTTATTGTAACCTCACTGAAAAGTTTTTATTTGAATTAAATGCTGCCAGTGGGCGTATATTACCTTGCCTGGCAAGCTATTTTACTATGGGGATGCAACAAACTTAGCCTAGTTGCCAGGGATTGTAATATTTGCGCCATAATCTCCAAAAATGAGATTATAAGTTCGCTCACAAAAAGAAAATACCCTAGTGTTCAAAACATTTATTGCCAATCAATCAATCTTATTTATCTCATTACCTGCAATATGTGGACATATTGGCGTCGCCCCTGTCCGTCAACATTTGTTGAAGACACTGTAGAAGCTTCAATTTTATATGGATTTTAATGAAACATGGTTTGAGCATTGGAATTGATAAGACGGCGGTCAAGTTCAATTTTGACTATTTTTCGATGAACAGTTTTTGAGGTATTGCGTCTGCCTCTATATTTGTTGTAGACACAATAGAAACTACAATTTTCAACGGATTTTAATGAAACTTTGTTTGAGCATTGGAATTGATAAGATGGCGGTCAAGTTCGAATTTGATTTTTTGATGTAATCTTTTTCAGTTATTGCCCTTGACTTAGTTACATCACAGCAAATTTATTGTTGATGCAATAGAAGCTACAATTTTCAATGGATTTGAATGTGTAACTTGGTATGAGCAATGGAATTGATAAGGGGGTGATCAAGTTTGAATTTGATGATTTTTCTATGAAAATTTCTTGAGTTATTGCCCTTGATTTAGTAAAATTGCATCAAAATTTTATTGTGGGTCCAATAGAGGCTACAATATTAAATGGATTTTGATGAAACCTAGTAAGAGCACTGGAATTGATAAGGCGGTGGTCAGGTTATTACTCTTGACTCAGTAAAATTGTCTAAAAATTTTATTGTGGGTGCACTAGAAGATCCAATTTTTAAACGCCCACATGAATATGTGGATGTATATTGTCTTCAGTCTGTCGGTCCGTCAAGATTTGTTGTAGACACAATAGAAGCTACAATATTTATACGCCCACATGAAAATGTGGACGTATATTGCTGTCCGTCCGTCGGTCTGTCCACATTTGCTGTATCCACAATAGAAGCTACAGTTTTTATCCGATCTTAATGAAACTTGGCATACATGTATATATTAATGATATCTCGGTCAAGTTCAAAAATGGAAATTATCGCATTAACTGTTTTTTAAGTTATTGCACTTGACTTAGTAAAAACGCGTCAAATTTGGGTTGTATCCACAATAGAGGCTACAGTTTTTATACGCCCACATGGAAATGTGGACATATATTGCCGTCGCCCCCTTCCGTCGGTCGGTCCTTCAACATTTGTTGTATCCACGATAGAGGCTACAGTTTTTATCAGAAATTCAAATTTGACGATTTTTTGATCAATAGTTTATGAGTAATCGCCCTTGACTAAGTAAAATTGCGTAAAAATTCATTTTCTGTAGACACTATAGAAGCTACAATTATCTATGGATTTTAATGAAACTTGGTATGAGCATTGGTATTGATAAGACGGCAGTCAAGTTCGATTTGGACGATAAACAGTTTTGGAGTTATTGCCCCTGCCTCTATATTTGTTGTAGACAAAATAGAAGCTACAATTTTCAATGGATTTAAATGAAAGTTGAAGTGAACATTGGAATTGATAAGACGACGGTCAAGTTCGAATTTGAAGATTTTTCGATGAACAGTTTTTTAGTTATTGCCCTTGACTTAGTAAGATTGCTTCAAAATTTTATTGTGGGTTCAATAGAAGCTACAATTTTCAATGGATTTTGATGAAACTTGGTGTTTTTGAGTTTTTGCCCTTGACTTCAATATCCATTTAGTGAATCTTTTTGAGTCATTGCTCAATTTATTTTTCAAATTCAATGCTTATATGAATTTTAATGAAACTTGGTTTACGGTCAAGATTGAATTTGACAATTTTTTTCAAAGAAGGGTTTTTGAGTTATTGCCCCTGCCTCAATATTTGTTGTAGACACAATAGAAGCTACAATTTTCAATGAATTTTAATGAAACTTGGTGTGAGCATTGAAATTGATAAGACGGCGGTCAAGTTAAAAAATGAAAATTTTTCGACAAACAGTTTTTTATACGCGCACATGGAAATGTGGACGTATATTGCTGTCACCCTGTCGGTCCATCCACATTTGTTGTATCCATAATACAGGCTACAGTTTTTATACGCCCACACATATATTGATGATATCTCGGTCAAGTTCGAAAATAGAAATAATCACATGAGCGGTTTTTTAGTTATTGCCCTTGACTTAGTAAAAACGTGTCAAATTTGGGTTCTATCCACAATAGAGGCTACAGTTTTTATCCGATCTTAATGAAACTTGGTATACATGTATATATTATGGATATCTCGATCAAGTTTGAAAATAGAAATTATCGCATGAACGGTTTTTGAGTAATTGCCCTTGATTTAGTAAAAATGCGTCAAATTCGGGTTGTATTCACAATAGCAGCTACAGTTTTTATCCAATCTTGATGAAACTTGGTATACATGTATATATTGATGATATCTCGGTCAAGTTCGAAAATAGAAATTATCGCATGAAAGGTTTTTGAGTTATTACCCTTGACTTAGTAAAATTCTATTGTGGTTGTGATTTTCAAAGCATTTTGATGGAACTTGGTGTAAGCATCAGAATTGACATTGGTCAAGATTGAATTTCTGACTTTTTTTAACAAATGGTTTTTGGGTCATTGCCCTTGACTTAGTAAAAATATTTGTGCTTGCAAAATAAGCTACAATTTTTTAATACATTTGATGAAACTTGGTATGAGTATTGAAATAGATAAGATGGTGGTCAAGTTCTAATTTGACAATTTTCCATGAACCGTTTTTTAGTTTTTGCCCTTAACCCCTTAACTGCCACGGTGGCAATATTGCGACATTCTACCCATACGACCGCCACTTTAAATTAATACGAAACTACGGCTATAAAGACATTGATGATATGATTAAAACATAGTTTCGATATCCGTTGTAATTTGTAAACAAAGCAAATGCATGTTTGTTTTATAAAAAATTCGAAATATTTTGATTGAAAATCGGCAATTTTTTGGAAAGACGTCATAAAATTTGGGTGAACCTGGCGTCATTACGCTGTAGATAGATACGAAAATTACGGCTCTAATGATGGTTATTGAACCACAGCAGGTGACCTACATAGCAGTTGTTAGTGTAAACATTTCGCTGTCATGTATTTCAATCAAATTTGTATTGAAAATGGTTGTAGTTTGATGTAAAATGGCATGAAAATGGCCTGAAAATTGAATGTTGAAGCCGTTATAACTATGCTGATAGTGACTCTGAGGGCGAATTTTTGCCATCTGAAGACGACTGGCCATCGGATTCGGAAAGTGTTGAGAATGATAATGATGAAAGTTGTATTCAAATCCCTGTACTTGATTTACAAGAAGTTTACTTCTGATATCGTGTTGATGATAAAATGTTTTATCCCTTCTATTACTTTTCTTTATTGAACAAAATAATCCAATTGTTGCAATGATATGATCCTATTTTTTCTTTACACAAGTTCCAAATAAACAGTGCCATTGTAAAATACAAGTATTCATACACTTAAAAATTGATGAATAATCCATGTTTTGACAAAAAATCTACTAATTTCAGATTTTGAACATAAAATGTCAAGGTGACGTCATTATGACGTCACAATATGATGACGTCACAAAAAATAATATATCCATGATTACATACAGTTATCACTGAAAATTTTATTCAATGACACTAAGCACCTACATCCCGCAGTTTTTGAGCGAAATTCTGTTTAAAAAGGGTTACACAAAATGTCAATTTTCTCAAAATATATTCGGCAGTTAAAGGGTTAACTTCAATATTAATTCAGTGAGTGTATTTGAGTTATTGCTCTATTTATTTTTCAAATTCAATGCTGCCAGTGGGCGTATGTTACCTTGCCTGGCAAGCTATCTTTATCCGATCTTAATGAAACTTGGTATACATGTATTTATCGCATGAACCGTTTTTGAGTTATTGCCCATTGACTTAGTAAAAACGCGTCAAATTTAGGTTGTATCCACAATAGAGGCTACAGTTTTTATCCGATATTAATGAAACTTGGTATACATGTATATATTGATGATATCTCGGTCAAGTTCGAAAATGGAAATGATCACATGAACGGTTTTTGAGTTATTGCCCTTGACTTAGTAAAATTGCGTCAAAATTCTATTGTGGTTGCAATAAGAAGCTTTAATTTTCAAAGGATTTTGATAAAACTTGGTGTAAGCATTAGAATTGATAAGACATTAGTAAAGTTTGAATTTCTGACTTTTTTTAACGAATGGTTTTTGGGTTATTGCCCTTGACTTAGTAAAATTGCGTCAAAAATATTTGTGGGTGCAATAAGAAGCTTTAATTTTCAAAGGATTTTGATAAAACTTGGTGTAAGCATTAGAATTGATAAGACATTAGTAAAGCTTGAATTTCTGACTTTTTTTAACGAATGGTTTTTGGGTTATTGCCCTTGACTTAGTAAAATTGCGTCAAAAATATTTGTGGGTCCAAAATAGATAAGATGGTGGTCAAATTTGATTTTGACGATTTTCCATGAACAGGTTGTGAGTTTTTGGGCTTATGTTACCTTGCCTGGCAAGCTATCATTTTACTAGATTTAGAATTTGATGTCTGAAATTCTTTTTTTGTTCAGAATTTCTGTGATAATAAGAAATTTTATTGGCAGAAGGTTATTTCTAAAAAGAGGTTTTGTGTGCAGCAGGGCTAATATTATTTTTTATCCAGCCAGACATTTTTTTAACGATGTTTTGTTGATGTCAAAACTACTACACTAAGTACTATTCAACTAGTATCCAACTGTAAAATGTATTTCAATGTAGGGATGGACGATATTACGATATTTCGATATAAACCGGTATGAAAATTCTAGTAATCAAACGATATTGAAAGAAAATTATAGCCGGTATATCGCCATACATATCGTCTAACTGAAATATCACGATATTGTTAAAAAGAGTTGTCTCCCGTTAATATTTACCCCGTTCCCAATGTACGTATGATCATACCACAGTAATTTTTGTGTCGTTTTCCTGAATTATCATGTGTCTTATATTTTATTTCATTACAATTTGTGTGTTAAAACATAGTATAAGAAAAAAAACCCGATAAATCAGAAAAATTAAATAATTATGATTAAAGAATTTACCCTGTTCCTAAAGGCATGTGTTACCATGTGTCAACATTTTTTCCGGCATGCAAATTACCAATAGGCCTAAGCTTTTGATTTGGCTTTTGTAACCTAACGGAATTGACGATGGATTCATCAAACGATGAAATTACTTCGCTGGCAAGACAAGTCGAGAATAATTCTGATGAAAGGCCTAACGATTCGCAGTTAAATGCACCAAACGTCTTTTGAGCAAGACAACCATTTCACTCGGGTTAAAATTTTTGTACCAGTTTCTCACCAATATTCGTCCTTTGCTTTTAATTCCTGTGAGGATATAATCCCATTCCGTCACCAAAATTATATAATTCACATGTCCCTCATAATAAGTGTGAAAATATTTATAGATATTGTGATTATATTGCTAAAATAGTTCACGATATAATCGTCACAATATATTGTCATATCGTAATATTAAAATAAAAATATCGTGATATACAAAAATTCAATATCGCCCATCCTTATTTCAATGCATGAATGTTTAGTTATATTCATCATAATTGGGACTTTAAGTTTCTGAACATACTGTCATACATCAATCACAAAAACAAAACAATCCGATCATCAAATATTTACTGTTAAATTTAATATTTTTATACGCCCACATGGAAATGTGGACGTATATTGCCGTCCGTCCGTCGGTCCGTCCACATTTGTTGTATCCACGATAGAGGCTACAGTTTTTATCTGATCTTAATGAAACTTGGTATACATGTATATATTGATGATATCTCGGTCAAGTTCGAAAATGGAAGTTATCGCATGAACGGTTTTTGAGTTATTGCACTTGACTTAAACGCGTCAAATTTGGGTTGTATCCACAATAGAGGCTACAGTTTTTATCCGATCTTAATGAAACTTGGTATACATGTATATATTGATGATATCTCGGTCAAGTTCGAAAATGGAAATTTTCGCATGAACGGTTTTTGAGTTATTGCCCTTGACTTAGTAAAAACACGTCAAAATTGGGTTGTATCCACAATAGAGGCTACAGTTTTTATCTGATCTTAATGAAACTTGGTGTACATGTATATATTGATGATATCTCGGTCAAGTTCGAAAATTGAAATTATCAAATGAATGGATTTTGAGTTATTGCCCTTGACTTAGTAAAAACACATCAAATTTGGGTTGTATCCACAATAGAGGCTACAGATTTTATCCGATCTAAATGAAACTTGGTATACATGTATATATTGATGATATCTCGGTCAAGTTTGAAAATGGAAATTTTCGCATGAACGGTTTTTGAGTTATTGCCCTTGACTTAGTAAAAACGCGTCAAATTTGGGTTGTATCCACAATAGAGGCTACAGTTTTTATCTGATCTTAATGAAACTTGGTATACATGTATATATTGATGATATCTCGGTCAAGTTCGAAAATAGAAATTATCGCATGAACGGTTTTTGAGTTATTGCCCTTGACTTAGTAAAAACCCGTCAAATTTGGGTTGTATCCACAATAGAGGCTATAGTTTTTATCCGATCTTAATGAAACTTGGTATACATGTATATATTGATGATATCTTGGTCAAGTTCGAAAATTGAAATTATCGAATGAACGGATTTTGAGTTATTGCCCGTGACTTAGTAAAAACGTGTCAAATTTGGGTTGTATTCACGATAGAAGCTACAGTTTTTATCCGATCTTAATGAAACTTGGTATACATGTATATATTGATATCTTGGCCAAGTTTGAAAATGGAAATTATCGCATGAACGGTTTTTGAGTTATTGCACTTGACTTAAACGCGTCAAATTTGGGTTGTATCCACAATAGAGGCTACAGTTTTTATCCGATCTTAATGAAACTTGGTATACATGTATATATTGATGATATCTCGGTCAAGTTCGAAAATTGAAATTATCGAATGAACGGATTTTGAGTTATTGCCCTTGACTTAGTAAAAACGTGTCAAATTTGGGTTGTATTCACGATAGAAGCTACAGTTTTTATCCGATCTTAATGAAACTTGGTATACATGTATATATTGATGATATCTCGGCCAAGTTCGAAAATGGAAATTATCGCATGAACAGATTTTGAGTTATTGCCCTTGACTTAGTAAAAACGCGTCAAATTCGGGTTATATCCACGATATAGGCCACAGTTTTTGTCAGAAATTCAAATTTGACGATTTTTTGATGAATAGTTTATGAGTAATTGCCCTTGACTTAGTAAAATTGCGTAAAAATTCATTTTCTGTAGACACTATAGAAGCTACAATTATCTATGGATTTTAATGAAACTTGGTATGAGCATTGGAATTGATAAGAGGGCGGTCAAGTTCGATTTGGACGATTTTGCGATAAACAGTTTTGGAGTTATTGCCCCTGCCTCTATATTTGTTGTAGACAAAATAGAAGCTACAATTTTCAATGGATTTAAATGAAACTTGGTGTGAGCATTAGAATTGATAAGACACAGTCAAGTTCGAATTTGATGATTTTTCGATGAACAGTTTTTTAGTTATTGCCCTTGACTTAGTAAGATTGTGTCAAAATTTTTTTGTGGTTCAATAGAAGCTACAATTTTCAATGGATTTTGATGAAACTTGGTGTTTTTGAGTTTTTGCCCTTGACTTCAATATCCATTTAGTGAATGTTTTTGAGTCATTGCTCAATTTATTTTTCAAATTCAATGCTTATATGAATTTTAATGAAACTTGGTTTACGGTCAAGATTGAATTTGACAATTTTTTTCAAAGAAGGGTTTTTGAGTTATTGCCCCTGCCTCAAGGCCCTCAATATTTGTTGTAGACACAATAGAAGCTACAATTTTCAATGAATTTTAATGAAACTTGGTGTGAGCATTGAAATTGATAAGACGGCGGTCAAGTTAAAAAATGAAAATTTTTCGACAAACAGTTTTTTATACGCGCACATGGAAATGTGGACGTATATTGCTGTCACCCTGTCGGTCCATCCACATTTGTTGTATCCACAATACAGGCTACAGTTTTTATACGCCCACACATATATTGATGATATCTCGGTCAAGTTCGAAAATAGAAATAATCACATGAGCGGTTTTTTAGTTATTGCCCTTGACTTAGTAAAAACGTGTCAAATTTGGGTTCTATCCACAATAGAGGCTACAGATTTTATCCGATCTTAATGAAACTTGGTATACATGTATATATTATGGATATCTCGATCAAGTTCGAAAATAGAAATTATCGCATGAACGGTTTTTGAGTTATTGCCCTTGATTTAGTAAAAATGCGTCAAATTCGGGTTGTATTCACAATAGCAGCTACAGTTTTTATCCAATCTTGATGAAACTTGGTATACATGTATATATTGATGATATCTCGGTCAAGTTCGAAAATAGAAATTATCGCATGAAAGGTTTTTGAGTTATTGCCCTTGACTTAGTAAAATTCTATTGTGGTTGTGATTTTCAAAGCATTTTGATGGAACTTGGTGTAAGCATCAGAATTGACATTAGTCAAGATTGAATTTCTGACTTTTTTTAACAAATGGTTTTTGGGTCATTGCCCTTGACTTAGTAAAAATATTTGTGCTTGCAAAATAAGCTACAATTTTTTAATACATTTGATGAAACTTGGTATGAGTATTGAAATAGATAAGATGGTGGTCAAGTTCTAATTTGACAATTTTCCATGAACAGTTTTTTAGTTTTTGCCCTTAACCCCTTAACTGCCACGGTCGCAATATTGCGACATTCTACCCATACGACCGCCACTTTAAATTAATACGAAACTACGGCTATAAAGACATTGATGATATGATTAAAACATAGTTTCGATATCTGTTGTAATTTGTAAACAAAAAAAATGCATGTTTGTTCTATAAAAAATTTGAAACATTTTGATTGAAAATCGGCAATTTTTTGGAAAGACGTCATAAAATTTGGGTGAACCTGGCGTCATTACGCTGTAGATAGATACGAGTTGAAGTGAACATTGGAATTGATAAGACGACGGTCAAGTTCGAATTTGAAGATTTTTCGATGAACAGTTTTTTAGTTATTGCCCTTGACTTAGTAAGATTGCTTCAAAATTTTATTGTGGGTTCAATAGAAGCTACAATTTTCAATGGATTTTGATGAAACTTGGTGTTTTTGAGTTTTTGCCCTTGACTTCAATATCCATTTAGTGAATGTTTTTGAGTCATTGCTCTATTTATTTTTCAAATTCAATGCTGCCAGTGGGCGTATGTTACCTTGCCTGGCAAGCTATCTTTTACGAAGTTACAAATGCCGATTTTTAGTTTACTTTCAACGACGATGTACTTCCGGTTGAACATGAGAAAAACGAAGAGTTTTGAATGACACCAATACTGAGAAAAATGACGTAAATTTTCTCACAGTCTTTCCGATTTGTCTATAAATAGTAGCTGTTTCATATCCTACTTGTAAGAACGATAAAACTTATATAACTACGCACATTTTTTGAAAGGAATAGTAAAATTTCAATAGAAAATAACCTGCCAATGACATTTAATTGAACTTTCTGTCAACTTTATAATTGTTAAAAAGAAGAATTCTCAATGACCGGCAAACTATCATCGTCAAAAATTCTATGTGAGGGCCGACATTTTCTTCGTCATGTTTACGTTGGTACTGATGAAATCGGAAGACAATTATCGTAAAATAGACTTGATATACAATTATATCAATGAATAATGACCGATTAAAATTTGATGGCATAACTCTAGGATTAAACACATAACAGATTATCGTGTCAACTGTTTGTTAAAAGTAAGTAGTTTGAGATAGTAAATCTCTTTGAACTGGAACACTGGAAGCGTTTGCCGGCAGCCGATTAATAATTGTCAATAAATTCTTTTTTAATTAACCATCTCTTACCGTTAATCTCTTAATTAACTAAATTAATTTACCGGTAGTGTTAGGGTGAGATGAGAATAATATTCTCAAGAAAGCACTGGCCTAGGTCATGAAGTAAGAAACAACATTATAGGATGAGATAGTTAGTGTAAACAATAGTTAAAAATGGTTAAGGTTATAATCATGAAAAGTATGGAAGTCTTGATCTTTCAACGGTTCTGAAATCCAAATCTAAAAAAATGACTGCCGGTCATGTCCGGCATATAGAGCCAAATCAACAGCTCTGGTGTGCAGTGACAGTCAAGTGGATGTTGATAAAATATAGTGGTCTACTTTCATTGTCAAACTCAAAATTTTCATGGTGGTGATTAATTGAATTTGTGTCCAGAAACTAAGTTTTGGCCAGGCTTTCATTTGACATATTGGAAAGTTTGCAACAAGATTTCTTGAAAAGTATTAGATAGTTTTGTGGTTTAACATGGAAACAGATGGTAAATAAATTACTTGCCTTCTGCCAACAAAATTTCTCATGATCTCAGCAATGCTGAAACAAAATGCATTTTCAGACATCAGACATTCGGAATCTAGTCCAAAAATTAGTCAAAAATGGGCATGCAAAAACCCCAAAAGAGAATATATATATAAATTAATGAAAACAAAGGGAGCCCATGTTTAAAGTTTGCATTATATTCATTTATTATTATTTAGTAAGCTTGATTTAACTCAATACTAGAACCCAACTTTAAATCAGTTCAATAGTTTTGGCTTTTAAAAATTAAGGGGGTTGACAACCTTATCGTTCGAGGTGTATTTCAATCAAGAAACGTATTAAGTTGATATCCATTCTATTTGGCATTAAAAGAAACTCAGTTAGTAAATATTTTAGCTCAATCGCTTCAGTAGTTGGTCTGATATCCGTCAGTGAAGATAATCTATTTATAGAACAAAACCGGGTATTCCTCAATGTAGACGTACAAATTACGTTGTCAGTTGACATTTGTGATTACAACGTCATCGGCTAAATAAACATTCTCTACGTTTGCCGGTCAGTTATTGTTAATATCGGCACGCGAAGTAAGAGTTTGTGTATCGGGGGAATCCAGAAGTCACGTGATGTCCCATAAATCATTACGTCACATGTAAACAGAGAAAATTTTATGATTGGTGGGTGGAAGAGTTTTGACATGTGCTAATCCATTGTTTTAGCACTCCAATTATGTGGATATCGGTGCATATCGATGCCGAAAAGGTGCTTAAAGATTTCTTCAGCATGGAAGACAATCTTTTAACAACATGATCGTTAATTACATAAGGTTTACATGTGTTTGCAAAATGTTGAAAAAAAACTGCCATTTTTCCAAAAGCATATCTCGCTTACAATTTATCCGATTTTTACAAACTTTGGCTTCAGCTAAAGCTTACGATGTCCTCTATAACTTTACGTTGGCTTTTTTTTTAAAAATGAATAGTTTTTTAAAAATTCAATTTTTTGTAAATGCACTCGCAAAATTTTGATTTCTTTCAATATCTTCAAAACAAAACAAAATTTTCCAAAAAGCCAACGTAATTTTGTAGAGATATATGTAGACTTGCGTTGTGCAAAATTTCAACCTTCTATATTAAATAGTCTAGTAGATATGCTAATTTTAAGGGAATAATTGTCGTTTTTTTCGTTCATCTTTCATACCCTATTTCTTAAAGTTGAACTGTCATAAAGAAATAAATTTTATATTTTTGGATAGCTGAAAGTACCCTCTTTCCATTGATATTTAAACATTTCAGATAGGTGGAAAAGAAGTGGTTGAAATCGTCTATTTTTTGTACATAGGTTTAGGGTTGTCAACCCCCTTAAGAGTTGAATTTTTTTATGTTTAAACTTTTAGATACGTTCAGGGAAATATTTTTGTAGATTTTGATTTGATAAAGTTTTCATAAATTGATGACCTACAAAAACTAAATGCCCCTTTATTCAGAACTCTTTTATAAAGAAGGTATATTTAGTTCTTGTATTGTTTTTGTTGACGAGTTGACTTGGCCAATATTGTAGACAAGGTAACTTCAGTTCTCCAACAAAATTTTGTTGACAAGTTGACATGTAGATGAATTCACTGGTAATCAATTAAGTAAACAAGATAGTTAACTGGGCATTATTGCTGTTTCACCCTCTTAAAGTTGGGTTTCCTCATTAATTAGAGCCTAAGTAATCTTAAAATACAGATGTGATGTCACCCGTTGTTTTTTGCGTACCAATATCCAACATATTGGTACTGGCAAGTGGCCAAGAGTCCAATATTAAAGTCAATATTGGACTCTAAATATCAGCCACTTTCCCATAACGAATGGGGATTAGTCTGACAACTACTCACATTAAATTCACTCATACTTTATTCAGAGAACTAATCCAGGTTTCAAAATGTATAGTGTTCAATGTTACGTCCAATTAAAACTTAAAGTTTATCTTCAAATCCTTACTTTCAAATGAAAAAGATAATTAATTATTCATTAGGGCGAAATCTGTGAGCATCGATTTATGTTGTATTTCAAATCTTGTCAAATAAGCTTACCAATTGATAAATTAGGCTTTTTTTCATTGTTTTTTCGTGCATTCATAATTTATTTAACGTTATGTGGACACAGGAAGGTCCATCTGTGTTTTATGGATAGTTCTGGTAGATGTTAGCTAGGTATTTCCTACGTAATTAGGCCGATTATGAGTTAATTCGGGAATTGTTAGACAAACTGACAAAGTTTTCCCATTAATTAGAACATCTTTACTTTTGATTTCTATAAGTATTTAAGAATCAAACAATGGAACTTTTTTCGAAACACCAGGTGCTGCCATATTGGTTGGTTCATTGTTATTGACACATAGTCTGAATATGGATGATTCTTGTACTAAAGGGCTTAAACGTTTTGATTTCAGGTTTTGTTTGTAAATAAAACTCTAGTGAGTTTATAGTGAGCTGTTTTTTTGTTAATCTGTATTTTAAGTTGGTTAATGGATCTCAAGTTTGTCAATGCGTCTAATAATGACCGTATAACTCTGACCTTCGGTCCTCGTCAACGGTCATTATTAGACTTATTGACAAACTTTCAACCATTAACCTATACTTACTAATTGATAAATTGGGGTAACTAATGAATAATCCATGTATTCTCAAGTTCAAAAGACCTATGCGGTCGTAGACATGCTTGTGGAATCCATTTGACTCTGATCTGCTTTGAAACACTAAATTTAGACTCCATGTTTGTCCACGTGACCAAATGACGTCATATGAATGAAGGTGTATAAGAATTGATTTTGTATTTTATTATTAGTGAGTTAAAACTTATTTAAATTAATTACGTATTTCGACCTTCGTATTGTAATCGTTCGCATTATTTTATTTATTTTTTTGTTGTTGTTGTAATTCTCGGATGAGTTTGCAGACAAACTGGTAAAAGGTAGAGAAATTCTAAATCTACAGTTGCTCTAAGAATGATTTCTATTTTCAAATTAAACAAAACCGGAAGTTCTATCTCTGACTGGAAGTGAGAACCGGAAGTTCTATCTCTGACTGGAAGTGAGAACCGGAAGTTCTATCTCTGACCGGAAGTGAGAACCGGAAGTTAACGGTTTTTTTGCTTTAGCAAGTTTATTTTCAGTTCGATTTCGACCGGATTTTCAGATTTGAAAACTTCAATGTATTTGTCAACTAACAATTATAGGTTTTATGCAGTTAGGTTAAATATTTTACCCACAATTTGCAAATCAATATTCAAGGGTCATCGGTAAAAATTTCAGACCCTGATTTCTCGTTTAATATAAATGGTAAAATTTTGAAACTTTGAGCACTTTTTTTGTGGATTTAGAGCTATATAAATAGGCATATTATTATTATTACCAGTTGATAGGCGATATGATTATAATTTTTGAAAAATTTTGAAAAAAAAAATTCCACTTCCAGTTTAGCATCAAATGACGTAATTACGTAACTTCCGGTCTATAACAGCTAGGTGAAAAGTGAAAACTGTTTTATAAATAACTTGTCAATAGTAATTGATCTGACCTAAATAATTAGGTCGCCATTTTGAATTTTCTTTCCAATTCTTAAAACCGAAATTCAGACACTATTGATGGACCGATTTCGATGAAATTTAGCACATAGATACATTGGATCATTATCTCCCTTTTCCTGGAGACCGATTTTTAAATTTCGTATTATTCGAATTATTCAAATTTCGATTTTTTCCAAATTAGGTCACTTTAACGGCTACGGAAGGCAGGCCTCGAATTTTGACGCGAACGAAACGATCGTTCGCGTGTCGGTTACGCAAAGTCTAAATGGGCAGAACGAAAAATCGGTTACGCCAACTTTTACTGTATAACGATAACAGTAAAACCGTCTCAAATCAGTTTTTTTACTAGCATAATTGTGGGTGTGGACCACACCGTGTGGTATATATGTAAAGAGCGGTGTTTCTTTGAGTGAATTATGCATGGTGTGGGCCCAGTTATTCTACCAATCATCTGTCACATGGTGAATGTCCATGGCTGTTTTTCCTACCGATGGCAATACACAAAAGATGTCTGTTAAGGAAGTTCTTGTTATATAACGAACGAAACACCAAGGTATTTGAAGTTAACACCATTATACACAACTAAACGACGTAACCGATCGGTTTCGCGAACGCTTGAGTCGGAACCGAACTATCGGTTACGTGATGAAAATTACCGTCAACGATTTTTCGTTTACGCTGGGGAAGCAAATTTCGAGGCCTGGGAAAGTGTGACCAACTTAGTCTATGACGTTGAAAATTAAGTCAAATAATATTCAATATATTGTCTATGAGTAGATATTTTTATACACCCACATGAAAATGTGGACTTATATTGTCATCACCCCTGTCTGTCCGTCAGTCGGTCCGTCCGTCGGTCTGTCCGTCGGTCTGTCCGTCCCTCCGTCAACAATAACTTGTGTAAGCGATACAGGCCAGAGTGAATGATTGTGAATGAAATTTGGTATGTGCATTCATCTTGTTAATATCTCGGACAAGTTCGAAAATGGCACGATTCCAGATGTCAGTTTATGAGTTATTGCACTTGATTACATGAAAAAACGTTAAAATTTACTTGTGTACGTAATAGAAGCTATAGTTTTTATCCGATTTGAATGATACTTGTTATGTGTATTCATCTTGATAATATCTCGGACCAGTTCGAAAATGGCACGATTCCAGAGGTCAGTTTATGAGTTATGGCCCTGATTACATGGAAAAACGTTAATATTTACTAGTGTACGCAATAGAAGCTGTAGTTTTCCTCCGATTTGAATGAAACTTGGTATGTGTATTCATCTTGATAATATCTCAGACAAGTTCGAAAATGGCACGATTCCAGATGTCGTTTTATGAGTTATGGCCCTTGATTAAATGAAAAAACGTTAAAATGTACTTGTGTATGCAATAGAAGCTATAGTTTTCATCCGATATGAATGAAATTTGGGTTTTTAAAAATTCTCGCCAGATGTCTGTTTATGAGTTATTGCCCTTGATTTAATGAATAAACATTAAAATTTACTTGTGTACGCAATAGAAGCTGTAGTTTTTATCTGATTTGAATGAAACTTGGTATGTGTATTCATCTTGATAATATCTCGCCAGATGTCTGTTTATGAGTTATTGCCCTTGATTAAATGAGAAAATGTTAAAATTTACTTTTGTACGCAATAGAAGCTGTAGTTTTTATCCGATTTGAATGAAACTTGGTATGTGTATTCATCTTAATAACATCTCGGACAAGTTCAAAATGGTGCAATTCCAGATGTCGGTTTATGAGTTATTGCCCTTGATTAAATGAAAAAACATGGAATATTCTGTTTGCTGAAGTGGGCGTATGTTACCTTCTCGACAAGCTATCTTTTAATTTGGCTTACTTAAAAAATTCATAGAGATAAGTGTACTTAAATACAGCAAAAATTGATAATTTTCATATTTTCGCCATCTTCAACCGTTACGGAAGGTGTGACCTAATTGCAGTGCGTTCTGCGAATGCACTGCTTTGTTTTCGAAATGACTATTTTTTTTTTTGTCGCTTTCTGGTCACGCTCCCCAGCCATAACTGCAAATGTCTTACACAATCTGGCGTGATATTGTAACGTAATCTAGTGCTCGTTGTTGTTTAAATGTAAAATGACGCATTTTTGTTCTACCGGAAATGACGTAGAACGTCACAAATTTTATTTTTGTTTACTAACTCACGGCTCGTTTTTTTATCCAATCTGGTTCGGACTTTTTTTATTTACTACTTATAACTTAGATTTACATAATAGCAGTTTAAAAATTTTGAAATTTTTACTTTTGTTGCTGACTTTTGAATTTTAAAATTTAACACTTTTTCTAACTTTTGCAATTTTGATTAGATCGAAATCAAAATTTGCAGTTAGATAAACATTTTTCTTGTCAAGAAAAATCTGTTTTCAAAATGTCGACATCACTTCCGGTTTCGGCGTCATACGTCGCTAAACTTCGAATTTTCACTTCCGGAATTCTAAAGATATTTGATTTTTTTTTTTTGCAATTAGTTACTATTAACCCATAATGATTTTATAATTAACAAAAATTGAACCGGAAGTAACAGATCAGTCGCCATCATTAAACCACTTACTTTTGTAAAGTGAAAAATTGGGCCTTAGGGGTTAATCGGCCAATTGTAATTTTGATGTCTATGTAATCTTCAATCGATTGCTAACAATTCTTAGGAAGCCGAATTTTGAATTTCGATTTAGCTTACCTTTCATTTCCGGTTTTTTTTTTTCACTCAGTGCCTAATTTTCCAACGTTCATATATCGTGACCTTGACCTTTGGTGACCATGTGACCTGCACAAAAGTTGTTGCCCTTGTCGAGATCTATCCATTGATGTCTTCATTTGTGTTGTGCAATGTCAACTTCCGGTTTTACAGCCATTTGAAAATTGCACTTTTTAACTTCGAAGAGCTCTGTCACGTGACATAATTTACATACGTCAAAATTTCTTTTATGTCCTTATTACGCGTAATTTATTCTTTCCAATGGTGTATAACACTTTATATTTTGATCAAAATTGCGCTTTTTAATATTTGAAAATTTTGTTCTTAATTCTATATTAATTGTGCGTGATTTATGAAAAAGCACGTGTTTTTTTTTTAATTTACGTCTTATTTTTTCACAAAAATTGGTAGATGAGTAGACAAAAAATTATCATTAAAGATTCCGATAAAACATTTTCCGAAATTAGCCGGAAACGTCCGAAAATGACCAAAAAATGTAGAAAATCACAGAAATCGGAATTTTCGGATTAAATTTTTGCACAAACTTGCAATTTTTTTATTCCACAGAATTAGTACCATCAATATCCTCATTTTGTATGTATGCCGTATATGCAAATTCCTAACCGTTTGATCGCCATCTTGAAATATGCAAATTATTGGAAAAATACTACTCGTCCGCCATTTTTAATCCTATTTTTTCAGACTTTTTTTAAAATATAATTTGGATAATTATCTAGGTCCTCTATAGTGGCATATTTTTCAATTTCAAATTTGTCTTTGGACCAGGTCCTGCCAAAGTTTTTCAAAACTGACTTCCGTTTGAAAGTTCATAACTTTTGAACTCTACCATATGCATCCTTTTGATCTCAAAACAACATCACCAGAGATGCACTGGACTGGAATCCCCAAGGGCATAGAAGACAAGGACGACCTTTACATAGCTTGAAAAGAATAAGACTGAAAGAGCTAGGAAGGATTGGCAAGACCTGGAATGAAGCAAAAAGAACAGCTCATAACAGAGTGAGATGGAGAACGTCTGTAGCAGCCCTATTCTCTGCGAGGATCGAAGAGGACTAACTTACTAATATGCATCCTTTATTTATCTGCACAATCATCTTCATTGGCTAAAGGTTCATATGATACCTTGATTTCTAATTTTAGTAAAGAACATTTGGATTAATAGGGATCCAAAAATTGGTAATTTGCATATTTCTTGTATCTTCAGATGGTTATATCTCATGAACAAGACTCTTGGCAACATTCTAATTGACATTATTGTGATGTGATTTTTATCAGCTTTCTAACAATATCTTTATTTTAGCTATAGACCGAAAACTGATGAAAATACGCCTAGTAGAAAATAAGCGATTTTAACATTCATATTTTTTTTATATTTAGTTCTATTTAACTTAAAAACAAAATTCGAACAGATTTATAATGTGCAAATTCCCGGCTTTCAAGCAATATATAAATCAATATGTATAAATAAAAATTGCGAAAAGTTTAAGAATAAAATTATACTCTAATTAAACAGATATAAATGCAACAGGTCATAAAATCTGATTGTGTTAATTTCTTATCTTTTGGTCAAGACACAAATTTTGACATTTCCAGTTAAAGTATATAACCAATCAAAACAAGTCATTAGACTTTGTGGGTGTGGCTAAGCCCAGATATTTTACATCATTGTGTGTATTTTTCTTTCAATCGAAATGGGGTCTCGGAGGATCAGTCTATATGTGTTATTTTGATGGACATGTATATAGAATCTATAACCGATTGCCGAAATTTATATGGAAACTGATTTTTGAATTTTGAATTTGATTTTGATTTAATTACGATCAAAAATTATAAAAACTTCGAAGGTGTATATTGTGACGTTGACCTTTGGCGATCTTTATACCTGTACATATGTGATACGTTCTATCCAATGACATATTAAGCTTTATAGCAAAATGTAAACTTTCGGTTTATCGGCATTTAAAAATTGCGAATTTTTCCTATAAAACGGTCAATTCACAAATTTTGACATTTCCAGTTGAAGTTTCCAAAACAAGTCAATGGACTTTGTGGGCGTGGTTAAGCCCAGATATTTTTACATCACAAACCTTAATGATTGCCAGTCTATAAACAAGCTCAAATGTCACGTGTTAAATCATGAATAAATCATCTCTCCCAATAATCGCAAAATCAATCTACATACTATCCTTAAATGACAGCCAGGAGACCAACAAATTCTAAATAGCTCGAAAGCTGCAGAACTGTTACAAACAGGTCTAGTTATTCTTTCCAATGGTGTATAACATTTGATATTTGATCAAAATTGCACGTTTAAAATTTGCAAATTTTGTAATTTCTTCTATACTAACTGTGTGTATTTTTCTTTAAATCAAAATAAGGTCTCGGAAGATAATTCAATTTGTGTTATTTTGATGTACATGTAAATAGAATCTATTGCCGAAATATATTTGGAAACCGATTTTTGAATTTTGATTTTGATTTTTTTACGATTAAAAATTAATCCAGTTAAAATGATTCAAAGATATTATATATCTTAAATAAAAAGAATGTTTGTTCATTTCTCGTTGTGGGCGATGTATGATATGGAATATTTGGAAGGAAATGACAACCTTTAGAATTTTAAATGATATTCTCTTAAGCAAAAATAATGTACAGTTGAGAGGACTAGTGGTATAAGGGACGCAACTCTATAAAATACTCTCTTAAAGATGTTATACCATGGCAACTTGCCACAAATTGCAGGATCTAATGTTCATACTACACCTAAATTAAGATTGATAAATAAATAAACAAATTAAAAGTATCAACGATCTGGAAAGTTAATTTAATCCGAGATCAATTTGTAATCTCAAATAAGGTGTTATGTCCCTTAGACCACAAATTTGTTTTTTCGACGTTTTGTTTTACACACTAATTAAACAGATATAAATGTTACAAGAAGAGTTAAGAAGATAATGTAACAGGGCAAAAAGTCAAATTATGTTAATTTCTTATCGTTTGGTCAAGACAAATTTTGACATTTCCAGTTTAAGTATCGCAACCAATCTAAACAAGTCATTATACTGAGTAGACGTGGTTACGTTCTATTTTAAATGACAGCCAGGAGATATAACAAATTCTAAATATCTCGGAAGCTGCACAATTGTTACAAACAGGTCTAGTTATTATTATGGAATTGGATATTATAAATTCAACGTTTCACCCATGCAATAGAAGGGACGCGCACTGCCTTGGTACCGTCTAACGGTTCTAGTTATTTTATGAATTTGAAAACTAGGTCAAATGATATTCAATATATTGTCTAGATGTAGGTCATTGCAAATTTAGCCTACATAATATTTTAAGGCTCTCGAAATACGTTCATAATTGTAAGCAATTCTAGTTGATTTGTGTCCAGAAACTAAGTTTTGGCTAGGCTTTCATTTGAAATATTGGAAAGTTTTCAACAAGATTTCTTGAAAAGTATTAGATGTTCGTGATTTAACATGGAAACAGATGGTAAATAAATTACTGGCCTTCCGTCAATAAAATTTCTCATTATCTCAACAATGCTAAAACAAAATGCATTTTCAGACATCAAATTCCAAATCTAGTCCAAAAATTAGGCCAAACAAAATAATATGTGTGGTTCCGGTTACCCGACCGACCCTAATTTTTACCCCCGACCCTAAACTTTTTTCCGATCGATTAGAAAAAAAAACCCACTCCCGTATTGGTCTAAATAAATCACACATAAGTCGCAGTCGCAAATAGAAAACAAAGTTAGGTTCGTGTTAATCAACATACGCGATTACATTATTGTTTACGGTAAGAAACTAGATAGTCTCGATTATTCAGACCTTCAAACGTCTATATTGTTAAAATACTACTGACAGAATAATACGAAACCAAAATAAACAAGCATTATACTTAGTAGACGTGGTTACGTTCTTTTTAAAATCAGCCAGGAGATATAACAAATTCTAAATATCTGGAAAGCTGCACAATTTTAAAAAAGGGTTGTTATTATTATGGAATGGGAAATATTGTAATTCACGTTTCACCCAGAATAGAAGGGACGCGCACTTCCTGGTACCGTCTAACGGTTCTATTATTTTATGTTTTGAAAACTGGGTTTAATGATATTCAATCTTTTTCTAGATGTGGGTCATTGCAAGTAAGTATTAATATTTTAACTTTCAAAAAAGTTCATTTGAAGCAATTCTAGTTGCTTTGTGTCCTGAAACTAAGATTCTGTAAAGGCTTTCATTTGAAATATTTGAAAGTTTTAACAAGATTGTTGAAAGGTTTTAGATTCGTGATTTAACATGGAAACAGTTGGTAAATAAATTACTAAAAAAAAAAAAAATAAAATTTCTATTATCTAACCAATTTTTTTTCAAAATGCTTTTCAGACACAAATTAATCTAGTCCAAAAATTAGTCAAAAATGGGCATGCTAAAACCCCAAAAGAGAATATGAATATAAATTGATAAATAACAAAGGGACCCCTATGTTTAAAGTTTGCCTTATATTCATTTATTCATATATTAGTAAGCTTGATTTAACTCAATACTAGAACCCAACTTTAAATCAGTTCAATAGTTTTGGCTTTTAAAAATTAAGAGTTGAATTTTTTTATGTTTAAACTTTTAGATACGTTCAGAGACATATATTTGTAGATTTTGATTTCATAAAGTTTTCATAAATTGATGACCTACAAAAACTAAATGCCCCTTTATTCAGAACTCTTTTTCGATGAAAAAGATTTTTGTAGTTATTACCCTTGACTTAGTAAAATTGCGTCAAAATCTTATTGTGGGTGGAATAGTAGCAAAAATTTTCAATGGATTTTGATGAAACTTTATGTGAGTATTGAAATTGATAAGATGGTGGTCAAGTTCAAATTTGTTAGCATCGGAATAGATAAGACAGCAGTCAAGTTTGAATTTGAGGATTCTTCCAATGACTGGTAAGCGAGTTATTGCCCTTGACTTAGTAAAACTGCGTCAAAATTTTATTGTGAGTACAAAAAAAAAGCTACAATTTTCAATGTATTGATGAAACTTGGTGTGAGCATTCGAATTGATAAGACAGCGGTTTAGTATAGATCATTGATATTTACAGTTTTTGAGTTATTGCCCTTGACTTAGTAAAATCACTTCAAAAATTTGGAAAGGATTTTGGTATGAGTATTGGAATTGATAAGATGGCTGTCAACTTCGATTTTGACTATTTCGATGTCAAGTTCAAATGTGAGGAATTTTTTGATGAACAGTTTTGATTTATTTCCCTTGATTTGATAAAATTATTTATGGTTGCAATAGAAGCTACCATTTAGAATGGTGTAAATATTGGAATTGATAAGACGGCAGTCAACTTTGATTTTGACTATTTGAATAGTTTTTGTGTTTTCGCCCTTAACTTAGTAAACTCTAGTCAAATTTTTATTGTGGGTGCTATAGAAACAACAATTTTCAATGGATTTTGATAAAACTTGGTGTGAGCACTGAAATTTCAAGTTCAAAATTGACAATTTTTCAATGATCAATTTTTGAGTTATTGCCCCTGACTTAGTCAAATCATGTCAAGATTTTTATTGTGAATATAAAAGAAGCCTCAATTTTTTTTATTTTATTGATACTTTATGTGAGCATTGGAAGTTATAAACCCCTGTTTATACGGCGAGGATTTGCATATATGTAAATTTACACTCGTGTGTAAAAGTATATTTGCTGTGTATTCATACGACGTATATTTCTCTTAGATAAATAAGAAGCAAATTGTCCATTTCTGGCATAGCCTTGGAAAGGATCAGACCAGAAAGTTTCGGCAAGCGCAGAATGTTTCCCTATTTCCTGGATTAGCTCTAACTCTGGGTTGCTCAAATGTTAGGGAATTAAGTAGTAAAGCTCTGATGTAGGAGTGGTTTGACAAGGTAATCCTGCAGCACTTCGAAGAAACAGATTGGCTAGAAAACTTCAGAATGTGGAAGGAAACATTGAATTTTATCTGCAGACAACTTGAAGATGAACTATCTCGTTCCCAAGACACAGTTGAAGAACCATTAGGTGTCCAAAAGAAGGTAGCAATTACCATTTACTGGCTTGCATACATATTCTCTAGGGCTGCAACGATTCCCGAAGTGGCGATTCGATACACTAAATGATAACCGTGCGACGACACGATTTATTGCGATTATAAATCCATTCGTT
>CM060203.1:20749588-20768008 GCA_030562195.1 Nipponacmea schrenckii
GTGGGCGTATAAAAATAAATAGAGCAATAACTCAATAAACATTCACTGAATTAATATTGAAGTTACGGGCAAAAACTCAAAAATTGTTCATGGAAAATTGTCAAATTAGAACTTGACCACCATCTTATCTATTTCAACTCATACCAAGTTTCATCATATCTATTGAAAAATTGTATGCTTATTTTGCACCCACAAATATTTTTGACGCAATTTTACTAAGTCAAGGGCAATAACCCAAAAACCATTTGTTAAAAAAAGTCAGAAATTCAAACTTGACTAATGTCTTATCAATTCTGATGCTTACACCAAGTTCCATCAAAATCCTTTGAAAATTAAAGCTTCTTATTGCAATCACAATAGAATTTTGACGCAATTTTACTAAGTCAAGGGCAATAACTCAAAAACCGTTCATGTGATCATTTCCAGTTTCGAACTTGACCGAAATATCATCAATATATACATGTATACCAAGTTTCATTAAGATCGGATAAAAACTGTAGCCTCTATCGTGGATACAACATCGACGGACGGACAGGGGCGACGGCAATATACGTCCACATTTCCATGTGGGCGTATAAAAAGTGTGTTTAAATATTAATATTAATATCAGTTTTCTTTTTCTTTTCCCTTTTAACAACGAATCGAGATTTATAATCGCAATAAATCGTGTCGTCGCACGGGTATCGTTTAGTGTATTGAATCGCCACTTCAGAAATCGTTGCAGCCCTAGAGAATATGTATATTTTTTGCTATCGGTATTCTGACGAAGATGCAAGCCAGTAAATGGTAATTGCTACCGTCTTTTGGACACCTAATGGTTCTTCAACTGTGTCTTGGGAACGAGATAGTTCATCTTCAAGTCGTCTGCAGATGAAATTCAATGTTTCCTTCCACATTCTGAAGTTTTCTAGCCAGTCTGGTTCTTCTAAGTGCTGCAGGACTATCTTGTCAAACCACTCCTACATCAGAGCTTTACTACTTAATTCCCTAACATTTGAGCAACCCAGAGTTAGAGCTACATCCAGGAAATAGGGAAACATTCTGCGCTTGCGGAAAACTTTCTGGTCTGATCCTTTCCAAGGCTATGCCAGAAATGGACAATTTGCTTCTTATTTATCTAAGAGAAATATACGTCGTATGAATACACAGCAAATATACTTTTACACATGTGTGTAAATTTACATATATACAAATCCTCGCCGTATAAACAGGGGTTTATAAATTCCAATGCTCACATAAAGTATCAATAAAATAAAAAAATTGAGGCTTCTTTTATATTCACAATAAAAATCTTGACATGATTTGACTAAGTCAGGGGCAATAACTCAAAAATTGATCATTGAAAAATCGTCAATTTTGAACTTGAAATTTCAGTGCTCACACCAAGTTTTATCAAAATCCATTGAAAATTGTTGTTTCTATAGCACCCACAATAAAAATTTGACTTGAGTTTACTAAGTTAAAGGCGAAAACACAAAAACTATTCATTGAAATAGTCAAAATCAAAGTTGACTGCCGTCTTATCAATTCCAATATTTACACCATTTTAAATGGTAGCTTCTATTGCAACCATAAATAATTTTATCAAATCAAGGGAAATAAATCAAAACTGTTCATCAAAAAATTCCTCACATTTGAACTTGACATCGAAATAGTCAAGATAGCAATGCGATGCATTGAAATACGCCCAAATGGCAGCCATACTACAGATACATATGTTAAAGATTTTTCTACGTTTAACGATATATCTATGTTAAAAGTATCCTAAACACAAAAATCAGATCAGATCAACTTTAAGTCCCCAATAACCCACATGCCAAATATTTTAATGACACCATATCTAACAAACGTTACAGAAATAACATGATGGCGATTAGCAGTAAGTCATGCTAGTTTACCGGGAAATTTATCGCAGGAATTATTGATTGATGCGCAACTTTCACAAAAGGTTTGCTTCTATTATAAAAGATACATTCACAATTTCAAGCCGGTCGTCGGCAGATGTCGAGTGTTCTGAAGTTAAAACTAAATAAAACTTAGGTCTAAAAAAGCCAACATTTACAAGCGATATCTGATTTAAGCTATTGATATCGGGACGAATCAAATAAATTTTAGTAAGATAAAACCTTTATTAGGCCTACCGGTATATAAATATTTTGTCGATATGAGGATATGGCCTTCCAACATAATGTAGGGTAGGAAATCCATTTCAGAATTTGACCTACTTAATCGGAGATTTTCTTCGGAAAGTCAGTCGAGAAAACTGTCGTCAAGATATTGACTCAACTCACTATTTTACATGTCATAATAACATTGTTTGACGAATGCACTGCATACTTTGATAAAATAATAACACAAACACAAACATTTCGTGAAATATAAAAAGAAAGAAATTTGAGCTGTAGAAGTGACAAGATCGACATAATTTATTAAATCTTAGACTCGACAATCCAGTCCTTCTGATATCTATGTAATAGTAATTAGTCTGGGTGACAGAGACTACAATTCGCGGGTTTATTGAATTCACGCGTTCGGATTGGTTGTGACGTCGAAAAAGGGGAGGTCTGTCGAATTGTCAATATTGTCGGCTGGAAATTAAGTACAAAACTGTAACCCTGAAGTTTTATGCTATATCTCGGCCAAAAATTGTCCGATCAGCACCAAAATCAATAGGGATCCTCTTTGTAATAATATTAACCCATATAACAAAAATAAAAAAGATCCATTGAGAATTGTAGACTGTAGAGTGAGTACAAGAAAAATGTGAACAGACACACAGACACACACATACACACACACACACAGACAGACAGACAGGGGTGATCACAATATACGACCAAAATACATTTTGGGCGTATAAAAATCGAAGTTGACAGCCATCTTATCAATTCCAATACTCATACCAAAATCCTTTCCAAATTTTTGAAGTGATTTTACTAAGTCAAGGGCAATAACTCAAAAACTGTAAATATCAATGATCTATTCTAAATCGCCGTCTTATCAATTCGAATGCTCACACCAAGTTTCATCAAAATACATTGAAAATTGTAAGTTTTTTTATGTACTCACAATAAAATTTTGACGCAGTTTTACTAAGTCAAGGGCAATAACTCGCTTACCAGTCATCGGAAGAATCCTCAAATTCAAACTTGACTGCCGTCTTATCTATTCCGATGCTAACAAATTTGAACTTGACCACCATCTTATCAATTTCAATACTCACATAAAGTTTCATCAAAATCCATTGAAAATTTTTGCTACTATTGCACCCACAATAAGATTTTGACGCAATTTTACTAAGTCAAGGGTAATAACTACAAAAACCTTTTTCATCGAAAAAAAGTTCTGAATAAAGGGGCATTTAGTTTTTGTAGGTCATCATTTATGAAAACTTTAAGAAATCAAAATCTACAAATATATGTCTCTGAACGTATCTATTAGTTTAAACATAAAAAAATTCAACTCTTAATTTTTAAAAGCCAAAACTATTGAACTGATTTAAAGTTGGGTTCTAGTATTGAGTTAAATCAAGCTTACTAATATATGAATAAATGGATATAAGGCTAACTTTAAACATGGGCTCACTTTGTTTTCATTAATTTATATTCATATTCTCTTTTGAGGTTTTAGCATGCCCATTTTTGACTAATTTTTGGACTAGAATTTAGTAATGGCCAGTAATTTATTTACCATCTGTTTCCATGTTAAATCACAAAACTATCTAAAACTTTCCAATATGTCAAATGAAAGCCTGGCCAAAACTTAGTTTCTGGACACAAATTCAACTTGAATTGCTTACAATTATTAACATATTTCCAAAGCCTTAAAATATTATGCCTAAATTTGCAATGACCTACATCTAGACAATATATTGAATATCATTTGACCTAGTTTTCAAATTCATAAAATAATTAGGTCACACCTTCCGTAACGGTTGAAGATAGCGAAAATATAACAATTATCAATTTTTGCTGTATTTAAGTACACTTATCTCTATGAATTTTTTAAGTAAGCCAAATTAAAAGATAGCTTGCCAGGCAAGGTAACATACGCCCACTTCAGCAAACAGAATATTCCATGTTTTATCATTTAATCAAGGGCAATAACTCATAAACTGACATCTGGAATCGCATCATTTTTAACTTGTCCGAGATGTTATTAAGATGAATACACATACCAAGTTTCATTCAAATCGGATAAAAACTACAGCTTTTATTGCGTACAAAAGTAAATTTTAACATTTTCTCATTTAATCAACGGCAATAACTCATAAACAGACATCTGGCGAGATTTTATCAAGATGAATACACATACCAAGTTTCATTCAAATCGGATGAAAACTACAGCTTCTATTGCATACACAAGTACATTTTTTATGTTTTTTCATTTAATCAAGGGCCATAACTCATAAACCGACATCTGGAATCGTGCCATTTTGGAACTTGTCTGAGATATTATCAAGATGAATACACATACCAAGTTTCATTCATATCGGATGAAAACTATAGCTTCTATTGCATACACAAGTACATTTTAATGTTTTTTTCATTTAATCAAGGGCCATAACTCATAAACTGACATCTGGAATCGTATCAAGATGAATACACATACCAAGTTTCATTCAAATCAGATGAAAACTAAAGAATCTATTGTGTACATAAAATTGTTTTTCATTTAATCAAGGGCCATAACTCATAAACCGACATCTGGAATTGTGCCATTTTCGAACTTGTCCAAGATATTATCAAGATGAATTCACATACCAAGTTTCATTCAAATCGGATGAAAACTAAAGAATCTATTGTGTACATAAATTTTTTTTTCATTTAATCAAGGGCCATAACTCATAAACCCACATCTGGAATTGTGCCATTTTCGAACTTGTCCAAGATATTATCAAGATGAATACACATACCAAGTTTCATTCAAATCGGATGAAAACTACAGCTTCTATTGCGTACACTAGTAAATATTAGCGTTTTTCCATCTAATCAAGGGCCATAACTCATATTCTGACCTCTGGAATCGTGCCATTTTCGAACTTGTCCGAGATATTATCAAGATGACTACATATACCAAGTTTCATTCAAATCGGATAAAAAACTATAGCTTCTATTGCGTACACAAGTAAATTTTAACGTTTTTTTCATTTAATCAAGTGCAATAACTCATAAACCGACATCTGGAATCGTGCCATTTTCGAACTTGTCCTAGATATTAACAAGATGAATGCACATACCAAGTCTCATTAAAATCGGATAAAAACTCTGGCCTGTATTGCGTACACAAGTAATTGTTTGACGGAGGGACGGACAGGACCGACGGACGGAGGGACTGACGGACAGACAGGGGTGATGGCAATATATGTCCATATTTTCATGTGGGCGTTTAAAAATATCTACTCGTAGACAATATATTGAATATTATTTGACTTAATTTTCAACGTCATAGACTAAGTGGGTCACACCTTCCGTAGCCGTTAAAGTGACCTAATTTGGAAAAAATCGAAATTTGAATAATTCGAATAATACGATATTTAAAAATCGGTCTCCAGGAAAAGGGAGATAATGATCCAATGTATCTATGTGCTAAATTTCATTGTAATCGGTCTATCAGTAGTGTCTGAATTTCAGATTTAAGAATTATAACGAAAATTCAAAATGGCGGCCGATATAGCAGCTTGACCTAATTATTTAGGTCAAATCGATTACTATTGACAAGTTATTTATAAAACAGTTTTCACTTTTTCACCTAGCTGTTATAGACCGGAAGTTACGTAATTACGTCATTTGAGGCTAAACTGAGAATGGAATTTTTTTTTTTCAAAATTTTTCAAAAAATCATAATCATATCGCCTATCAACTGGTAAAGTTTCAAAATTTTACCATATTAAACGAGAAATCAGGGTCTGAAATTTTTGCCGATGACCCTTGAATATTGAATTGCAAATCGTGGGTAAATGATTTAACCGAATTGCATAAAACCTATAATTGTTAGTTGACAAATACATTGAAGTTTTCAAATCTGAAAATCCGGTCGAAATCGAACTGAAAATAAACTTGCTAAAGCAAAAAAACCTTTAACTTCCGGTTCTCACTTCCGGTCAGAGATAGAACTTCCGGTTTTGTTTAATTTGATAATAGAAATCTGTAGATTTAGAATTTCTCTACCTTTTACCAGTTTGTCTGCAAACTCATCCGAGAATCGCAACAACAACAAAAAAATAAATAAAATAATGCGAACGATTACAATACGAAGGTCGAAATACGTAATTAATTTAAATAAGTTTTAACTCACTAATAATAAAATACAAAATCAATTCTTATACACCTTCATTCATATGACGTCATTTGGTCACGTGAACAAACATGGAGTTTAATTTTAGCGTTTCAAAGCAGATCAGAGTCAAATGGATTCCACAAGCATTTCTACATCAACATAGGTCTTTTGAACTTGAGAATACATGGATTATTTATTTAGAAACCCCCAATTTATCAATTAGTAAGATTACTTTGGCTCTAATTAATGAGGAAACCCAACTTTAAGAGGGTGAAACAGCAATAATGCCCAGTTAACTATCCTGTTTACTTAATTGATTACCAGTGAATTCATCTACATGTGTCAACAAAATTTTGTTGGAGAACTGAAGTTACCTTGTCTACAATATTGGCCAAGTCAACTCGTCAACAAAAACAATACAAGAACTAAATATACCTTCTTTATAAAAGAGTTCTGAATAAAGGGGCATTTAGTTTTTGTAGGTCATCAATTTATGAAAACTTTATGAAATCAAAATCTACAAAAATATTTCTCTGAACCAGAGCTGTTGATTTGGCTCTATATGCCGGACATGACCAGCAGTCATGCCAAAATGACCGTTTGCAAATAGGCTTCGCCGGACATCAAGTATAGGTCAATGACGTTAAAAAAAATAATTGAAAATTAAATTACCTAACTATCACGTTTAGTCAATGAGATTCCTAACACTACCGGTCAATTAATTAAGTTAATTAAGAGATTAACGGTAAGAGGTGGTTAATTAACAAAGAATTTATTGACAATTATTAATCAGCTCCCGGAAAACGCTTCCAGTGTTCCAGTTCAAAGAGATTTACTATCTGAAACTACTTACTTTTAACAAACAGTTGACACGATAATCCGTTATGTGTTTAATCCTAGAGTTATGCCATCAAATTTTAATCGGTCATTATTCATTGATATAATTGTATCTCGAGTCTATTTTACGATAATTGTCTTCCGATTTCATCAGTACCAAGGTAAACATGACGAAGAAAATGTCGGCCCTCACATAGAATTTTTGACGATAATAGTTTGCCGGTCATTGAGAATTCTTCTTTTTAACAATTATAAAGTTGACAGAAAGTTCAATTAAATGTCATTGGCAGGTTATTTTCTATTGAAATTTTACTATTCCTTTCAAAAACTGTGCGTAGTTATATAAGTTTTATCGTTCTTACAAGTAGGATATGAAACAGCTACTATTTATAGACAAATCGGAAAGACTGTGAGAAAATTTATTCATTTAGTCATTTTTCTCAGTATTGGTGTCATTCAAAACCCTTCGTTTTTCTCATGTTCAACCGGAAGTACATCGTCGGTGAAAGTTAACTAAAAATCAGCATTTGTAACTTCGTAAAAAATATTAAATTTAACAGTAAATATTTGATGATCGGATTGTTTTGTTTTTGTGATTGATGTATGACAGTATGTTCAGAAACTTAAAGTCCCATGTGAATTATATAATTTTGGTGACGGAATGGGATTATATCCTCACAGGAATTAAAAGCAAAGGTCGAATATTGGTGAGAAACTGGTACAAAAATTTTAACCCGAGTGAAATGGTTGTCTTGCTCAAAAGACGTTTGGTGCATTTAACTGCGAATCGTTAGGCCTTTCATCAGAATTATTCTCGACTTGTCTTGCCAGCGAAGTAATTTCATCGTCTGATGAATCCATCGTCAATTCCGTTAGGTTACAAAAGCCAAATCAAAAGCTTAGGCCTATTGGTAATTTGCATGCCGGAAAAAGTGTTGACACATGGTTACACATGCCTTTAGGAACAGGGTAAATTCTTTAATCATAATTATTTAATTTTTCTGATTTATCGGGTTTTTTTTCTTATACTATGTTTTTACACACAAATTGTAATGAAATAAAATATAAGACACATGATAATTCAGGAAAACGACACAAAAATTACTGTGGTATGATCATACGTACATTGGGAACGGGGTAAATATTAACGGGAGACAACTCTTTTTGACATTATCGTGATATTTCAGTTAGATGATATGTATGGCGATATACCGGCTATAATTTTCTTTCAATATCATTTGATTACTAGAATTTTCATACCGGTTTATATCGAAATATCGTAATATCGTCCATCCCTACATTGAAATACATTTTACAGTTGGATACTAGTTGAATAGTACTTAGTGTAGTAGTTTTGACATCAACAAAACATCGTTAAAAAAATGTCCGCCTGGATAAAAAATAATATTAGCCCTGCTGCACACAAAACCACTTTTTAGAAATAACCTTCTGCCAATAAAATTTCTTATTATCACAGAAATTCTGAACAAAAAAAGAATTTTAGACATCAAATTCTAAATCTAGTAAAATGATAGCTTGCCAGGCAAGGTAACAGAAGCCCAAAAACTCACAACCTGTTCATGGAAAATCGTCAAATCAAATTTGACCACCATCTTATCTATTTTGGACCCACAAATATTTTTGACGCAATTTTACTAAGTCAAGGGCAATAACCCAAAAACCATTCGTTAAAAAAAGTCAGAAATTCAAGCTTTACTAATGTCTTATCAATTCTAATGCTTACACCAAGTTTTATCAAAATCCTTTGAAAATTAAAGCTTCTTATTGCACCCACAAATATTTTTGACGCAATTTTACTAAGTCAAGGGCAATAACCCAAAAACCATTCGTTAAAAAAAGTCAGAAATTCAAACTTTACTAATGTCTTATCAATTCTAATGCTTACACCAAGTTTTATCAAAATCCTTTGAAAATTAAAGCTTCTTATTGCAACCACAATAGAATTTTGACGCAATTTTACTAAGTCAAGGGCAATAACTCAAAAACCTTTCATGCAATAATTTCTATTTTCGAACTTGACCGAGATATCATCAATATATACATGTATACCAAGTTTCATCAAGATTGGATAAAAACTGTAGCTGCTATTGTGAATACAACCCGAATTTGACGAATTTTTACTAAATCAAGAGCAATAACTCAAAAACCGTTCATGCGATAATTTCTATTTTCGAACTTGATCGAGATATCCATAATATATACATGTATACCAAGTTTCATTAAGATCGGATAAAAACTGTAGCCTCTATTGTGGATAGAACCCAAATTTGACACGTTTTTACTAAGTCAAGGGCAATAACTAAAAAACCGCTCATGTGATTATTTCTATTTTCGAACTTGACCGAGATATCATCAATATATGTGTGGGCGTATAAAAACTGTAGCCTGTATTGTGGATACAACAAATGTGGATGGACCGACAGGGTGACAGCAATATACGTCCTCATTTCCATGTGCGCGTATAAAAAACTGTTTGTCGAAAAATTTTCATTTTTTAACTTGACCGCCGTCTTATCAATTTCAATGCTCACACCAAGTTTCATTAAAATTCATTGAAAATTGTAGCTTCTATTGTGTCTACAACAAATATTGAGGCAGGGGCAATAACTCAAAAACCCTTCTTTGAAAAAAATTGTCAAATTCAATCTTGACCGTAAACCAAGTTTCATTAAAATTCATATAAGCATTGAATTTGAAAAATAAATTGAGCAATGACTCAAAAACATTCACTAAATGGATATTGAAGTCAAGGGCAAAAACTCAAAAACACCAAGTTTCATCAAAATCCATTGAAAATTGTAGCTTCTATTGAACCCACAATAAAATTTTGAAGCAATCTTACTAAGTCAAGGGCAATAACTAAAAAACTGTTTATCGAAAAATCTTCAAATTCGAACTTTGAATAGAAATATGCAAAATATATAAATCAATTGGCTTTCTATTCCTGTTTATTGAAAATCATCTACAATCAGACTCTATGTTAAATTACATTATTACCTGCATCATTCCCTAAGATAGCTTGCCAGGCAAGGTAATATACGCCCACTGGCAGCATTTATTTCAAATAAAAACTTTTCAGTAAGGTTACAATAAGTGGAATGAATTATTCAACCTACCAACCTATTTTATTCTAGGGTCTCTAGTTTCATTAAAAACTGTCAAGAATTGTACCTAATAACAACTCATTAAATATTTTTGGGTATTTTTATGATTTGCAATAGGGTTCACCCTTAATAATATTTTGATATTTTTAATTCTTAATAAGGCTCATCCTTGGTTGATATTAAACAATTTCAGCGAGTTTTGTCAAAGATAGCTTGCCAGGCAAGGTAACATACGCCCACTGATAGCTTTGATTGTAAAAGTAAAAGTCCAATTACAGCTGGTTCCTGATTTACAAGGAACTTGGAAGTTAACTATATTGTATTGCATTCAGAAGATCCAATAAAAACTGTAGTCTCTACAGTGTCCACAAACAATTGTTGACAGACGGATGAGAAACAGTACATTCGAAATTCCAAGTTCCAGAATTCCAGGAATTTTTTTCAGAATCATATCAAAATCAATAGGGGTCTTCCTTGGATGTATTCCAGGAATTTTTTTCAGAATCATATCAAAATCAATAGGGGTCTTCCTTGGATGGTAATAAACAAATATACCAAGTTACAAAAAGATTCATAAAGAAATGGAGTCTCTACAGTGTCCACAAGCTTTTGTTTACAAACAGAACAATTTGAAATTCAAATCCAAGAATTCCAGGAATTTTTTTCGGAATCATACCAAAATCAATAGGGGTCTTCATTGAATGATAATAAACATGTATACCAAGTTTCAAGAAAATCCAATGAAACCTGTAGTCTCCACAGTGTCCACAAACAATTATTGACAGACCGATGACAAACAGTACAATTCGAAATTCCAAGTCCCAGAATTCCAGGAATTTTTTTCAGAATCATATCAAAATCAATAGGGTTCTTCCTTGGATGGTTATAAACAAATATACCAAGTTACAAAAAGATTCATAAAAAAATGGAGTCTCTACAGTGTCCACAAGCTTTTGTTTACAAACAGAACAATTTGAAATTCTAAGTCCAAGAATTCCAGGAATTTTTTTCGAAATCATACCAAAATCGATAGGGTTCTTCCTTGAGTGATTATAAACAAGTATACCAAGTTTCAAGAAATTCCAATAAAAACTGTAGTCTCTACAGTGTCCACAAACAATTGTTGACAGACGGACCAACGGACCGATGGACCGACGGACCGATGGACCGACGGACCGACGGACAGGGGCAACAACAATATACGTCCACATTTCTATGTGGGCGTATAAAAAGGAATGTTTAGAGTGTTCACAAGCCAAAAGTTGAAAGCGTTTTTGAAAACAGGCGCAATAACTGACACTAAATATTTTTCGATTTATCTGATTTTCAATAGGGTTTATCCTTGTGAGAAAACAAATACTAAAGCCAAGTTTCATCAAAATCCATTCAAAATTGTTCTTTCTAGAGTGTTTGCGTTTTCAAAAACAAGGTCAATAACTTGTACTAAATATTTTTCGATTTTCAATAGAGTTCATCCTTGGGAGACAACAAATACTCCAGCCAAGTTTCATCAAAATCCATTAAAAATTGTTCTTTCTAGAGTGTTTACAAGCTAAAATTGAACGCATTTTCAAGAACAAGGGCTATAACTGACACTAAATATATTTCTATTTACATGTATTTGATTTATAATAGGGTTCATCCTTGGGTAAAAACAAATACTCAAGCCAAAGTTAATCAAAATCCATTAAGAATAGTTCTTTCTAGAGTGTTTACAAGCTAAAATTGAATGGGCAGTAACTCATACTAAAAAATTTTTCGATTTCGCTGATTTTCAATAGGGTTCATCCTTGAGTTATAACACACTCTCACACCAAGTTTCATCGAAATCCATCAAGAACTGTACCATGTAGAGTGTTTACGAGACAAAAATTGAACGCGTTTAAAAGAACAAGGGCAATAATTCATATTAGATATATTTTGATATTTTTAATTTTCAATTAGGCTCATCCCTTGCGATATCCAACAATTTCAGTGAGTTTTGTCAACATAGGTCATGAATTGTACCTTCTAGAGTGTTTATTAGCCAAAAAGTTAAATCCGTTTTCAAACACAAGGGCAATAACTGACACTAAATATATTTCGATTTATTTGATTTTCAATAAGGTTCATCCTTGGGTAAAAACAAATACTCAAGCCAAGTTTTATCAAAATCCATTAAGAATTGTTCTTTCTAGAGTGTTTACAAGCTAAAATTGAATGGGCAGTAACTCATACTAAAAATTTTTTCGATTTCGCTGATTTTCAATAGGGTTCATCCTTGAGTTATAACACACTCTCACACCAAGTTTCATCGAAATCCATCAAGAACTGTACCATGTAGAGTGTTTACGAGACAAAAATCGAACGCGTTTAAAAGAACAAGGGCAATAATTCATATTAGATATATTTTGATATTTTTAATTTTCAATTAGGCTCATCCCTTGCGATATCCAACAATTTCAGTGAGTTTTGTCAACATAGGTCATGAATTGTACCTTCTAGAGTGTTTATTAGCCAAAAAGTTAAATCCGTTTTCAAACACAAGGGCAATAACTGACACTAAATATATTTCGATTTATTTGATTTTCAATAAGGTTCATCCTTGGGTAAAAACAAATACTCAAGCCAAGTTTTATCAAAATCCATTAAGAATTGTTCTTTCTAGAGTGTTTACAAGCTAAAATTGAACGCGTTTTCAAACACAAGGGCAATAACTGATACTAAATATTTTTCGATTTAACTGAATTTCAATAGGGTTCATCCTTAGGTGATTACAAATACTCATGCCAAGTTATGTCAAAATCGCTCAAGAATTGTGACTTGTAGAGTGTTTACAAGGCAAAAATCCAACACATTTTATAGAACAAAGGCAATAATTCCTATTAAATATATTTCGATATGTGCTATTTTCAAAAGGGTTCATTCTTGGGTGATATTAAACAATTTCAGCAAGTTTCGTCAAAATTGGTCAGTAAATGTGCTTTGTAGAGTGTTTACAAGCTAAAAATTGAACGCGTTTTCAAAAACAAGGGCAATAACTGATATTAATTTTTTTTCGATTTGACTGTTTTCAATAGGCTTCATCCTTGGGTGATAACAAATACTCAGGCCAAGTTTCATTAAAATCCATTAAAAATTGTTCTCTCAAGAATGTTTACAAGCTAAAATTGAACGCGTTTTCAAGAACAAGGGCAATAACTCATACTAAATGTTTTTCGATTTCGCTGATTTTCGATAGGGTTTATCCTTGAGTTATAACATACTCACACACCAAGTTTCATCAAAATCGGTCAAGAATTGCACGTTGTAGAGTGTTTACGAGCCATTCAAGAACAAGGGCACGAACTCATACTAATTTTTTTCCGATTTCGCTGATTTTCAATAGGGTTCATCCTTGCGTGATCATAAACACTCATATTAAGTTTCATCTAAATCCGTCAAGAATTACACCGTGTAGAGTGTTTACGAGCAATTGTGGACGGACGGACCGACGGACGGACGGACGAACCGACAGACGGACGGGGGTGACGACAATATACGCCCCCCATTTCATGTGGGCGTATAAAAACTGTCAAGAATTGTACCTAATAACAACTCATTAAATATTTTTCGGTATTTTTATGATTTGCAATAGGGTTCACCCTTAATAATATTTTGATATTTTTAATTCTTAATAAGGCTCATCCTTGGTTGATATTAGACAATTTCAGCGAGTTTTGTCAAAAAGGAATTTTTTAGAGTGTCCACAAGCCAAAAGTTGAAAGCGTTTTTGAAAATAGGCGCAATAACTGACACTAAATATTTTTCGATTTATCTGATTTTCAATAACACAGCCAAGTTACATCAAAATCCATTAAAAATTGTTCTTTCTAGAGTGTTTACAAGCTAAAATTGAACGCGTTTTCAAGAACAAGGGCTATAACTGACACTAAATATTTCTATCTATTTGATTTATAATAGGGTTCATCCTTGGGTAAAAACAAATACCCAAGCCAAAGTTAATCAAAATCCATTAAGAATAGTTCTTTCTAGAATGTTTACAAGCTGAAATTGAATGCGTTTTCAAGAACAAGGGCATGAACTCATACAGTGAAATCTGGCTATAACGAATCATACGGGACCTAACGAATTAGTTCGTTATAGCCGAAATTCGTTATATCATTTTCTATGTCCGCCATCTTGGATAAAGTCAAAATTACCCATACCATCCCAAAGAAAATGAACGATCGCAGTTTTAAACAGTACTAAACTTTTAGCATATAATTTATTGCAAATTCGCATAAATTATAATCATCCATTTTCGTAGCGTGTTTAAAGCTCGAAAAGCGTCCGCAAATGATGACAACTTCATTGTCTATGATTTCTTCTTCATCAGATTCTGGGGTGGTGTCATTTTTCACCGACATAACACTCTCTACAATTTCACCTTCGCTCTGTCTGTCCTCTGTAATAATATGTTCATCGACTTTTAAAAAATCGTCCAGTCTTACGGTATCTGGTGCATCGGTAAATTTTTTCACCTCGTACCAAATTCTCTTCAATTCACCTACACGCATGTCGTTATTTTCGCCATCGGATTCGGAATTTTATGGGATTTGTACGTAGCCATGTTGATGTTGAGAATCGAATGACACTTGAAGACGGTTATCGTTATTTACTATTTCGCCGTATGTTTATTGTTTTGACCGGTAAACAAAATGAATATCTTGGGACTGTGGGTGAACAGAGGAGGACAAAAGGATTACACAAAATGTTAATTAAGTTTAATTGATAAAAAATAATTGATAATCGGGAGTCGGGAGGTGTGAAATTCTATGACAAATTATTGCCGTGATTGGGGCGATTGAGATTATCGGTTAATTATGACTAATCCATTCGTAATAACCATTAATTTTGGTACACAGGGTGTCAATTTCTATTCGTTATTACCGAAAATTTGCTACTAGCATTTCGTTTTATCCATTTATTTTTCAATGAAATTAGTGCAGTGAAAAACGGGACTTTTAAATTTGTTCGTTATTACCGGTTTTTCGGTATAAGCATGTTTGTTTTAAGTGAGGACCACTGTACTATTTTTTTTCCGATTTCGCTGATTTTCAATAGGGTTCATCCTTGCGTGATCATAAACACTCATATTAAGTTTCATCTAAATCCGTCAAGAATTACACCGTGTAGAGTGTTTACGAGCAATTGTGGACGGACGGACGGACGGACGGACGGATGTGGGTGACGACAATATACGCCCCCCATTTCATGTGGGCGTATAAAAACAAGGGCAATAACTGATATTAATTTTTTTTCGATTTGACTGCTTTTCGATAGGCTTCATCCTTGAGTGATAACAAATACTCAGGCCAAGTTTCATTAAAATCCATTAAAAATTGTTCTCTCAAGAGTGTTTACAAGCTAAAATTGAATGCGTTTTCAAGAACAAGGGCAATAACTCATACTAAATGTTTTTCGATTTCGCTGATTTTCGATAGGGTTTATCCTTGAGTTATAACATACTCTCACACCAAGTTTCATCAAGATAGCTTGCCAGGCAAGGTAATATACGCCCACTGGCAGCATTTATTTCAAATAAAAACTTTTCAGTAAGGTTACAATAAGTGGAATGAATTATTCAACCTACCAACCTATTTTATTCTAGGGTCTCTAGTTTCATTAAAATCTGTCAAGAATTGTACCTAATAAGAACTCATTAAATATTTTTCGGTATTTTTATGATTTGCAATAGGGTTCACCCTTAATAATATTTTGATATTTTTAATTCTTAATAAGGCTCATCCTTGGTTGATATTAAACAATTTCAGCGAGTTTTGTCAAAAAGGAATGTTTAGAGTGTTCACAAGCCAAAAGTTGAAAGCGTTTTTGAAAACAGGCGCAATAACTGACACTAAATATTTTTCGATTTATCTGATTTTCAATAGGGTTTATCCTTGGGAGACAACAAATACTCCAGCCAAGTTACATCAAAATCCATTAAAAATTGTTCTTTCTAGAGTGTTTACAAGCTAAAATTGAACGCGTTTTCAAGTACAAGGGCTATAACTTACACTAAATATATTTCTATTTATTTGATTTATAATAGGGTTCATCCTTGGGTAAAAACAAATACTCAACAAGGGCAGTAACTTATACTAAAAAATTTTTTTTCGATTTCGCTGATTTTCAATAGGGTTCATCCTTGAGTTATAACACACTCTCACACCAAGTTTCATCGAAATCCATCAAGAATTGTGCCATGTAGAGTGTTTACGAGACAAAAATCGAACGCGTTTAAAAGAACAAGGGCAATAATTCATATTAGATATATTTTGATATTTTTAATTTTGAATTAGGCTCATCCCTTGCGATATCCAACAATTTCAGTGAGTTTTGTCAACATAGGTCATGAATTGTACCTTCTAGAGTGTTTATTAGCTAAAAAGTTAAACCCGTTTTCAAACACAAGGGCAATAACTGACACTAAATATATTTCGATTTATTTGATTTTCAAAAGGGTTCATCCTTGGGTAAAAAAAAACACTCAAGCCAAGTTCTATCAAAATCTATTAAGAATTGTTCTTTCTAGAGTACATACAAGCTAAAATTGAACGCGTTTTCAAACACAAGGGCAATAACTGATACTAAATATTTTTCGATTTAAATGAATTTCAATAGGGTTCATCCTTGGGTGATCATAAACACTCATATTAAGTTTCATCTAAATCCGTCAAGAATTACACCGTGTAGAGTGTTTACGAGCAATTGTGGACAGACGGATGTGGGTGACGACAATATACGCCCCCCATTTCATGTGGGCGTATACAAATGATCACAAACTACCAACCACCCCTTTACCAATATACCGTAGCCTATTTTTTTCCTATTTCAATCAGTTGTCTGTTGTCCTAAACATCAGAACCTGATCTACAATACTATTAAATTTATATTATTTACTATTCTTTGGGGACTGTCCATTGCAAATTGGGGAGATTGCGAATCTGATTCCATAAGACGAAATCATATTGCTCAGAAACCATCAAACCGTTATTTCCATATTGATGAAGGTGACCATGGTCTATTTATAGTCACACACGCGTAGTACACGAATAAAAAATAACAATAAAGGCCATCGTATTTTTAAGAAAATATCTTAAAAGAGATTATTACAGAATAACGATTCATTATCACATGATCTTCATAAAAATAGTGATTTATTTCTGTAAAACATAGATCTACTGATCTAAGCATGATTTGGTGAAATTTAAATGCAATGCTAAAAAACTGCTCCACTGGTCGCAAACTGCTTATTTTGTACCCTGTTTCTATTCCTGTTTATTGAAAATCATCTACAATCAGACTATGTTAAATTATATTATTACCTGCATCATTCCCTAAAATAATCATTGTTATGTCACAAAATACTGACAAAAAAATGTTTTTGTCTTTTTGACATTTCCACTCCTCAAGACAACATGTTTATCCACAAACACAAGTAGGTTTGGTATGACATTAAACTGGACAAAATGACACATAAATCAAATTTGTATGCAAAAGTCGAATTACAAGGTCCTGAGGTGGACGAAATAAGGCGTGTTTAAGGGGGGAAGCAAGGGGTCTGACTTTCTACAGCAGTGTTTTAGTATAATGTATGAGTTACTCTTCACAGGAGCAAAAGTTGTACGCTCAAGTTGAATAATTTACCATCTCCTTCCATATTAAATCACAAAATTCAACCTTCTATAAATTTTTTTGCTAGAATTCTTGTTGAAAACTCTGCAATATGTCATATGAAATCCTGACTAAAACTTGGTTTCTTTACAAAAATTCTAGTCAAAATGAAAGTAAACCACCAGGGCTGTCAACAGCATTATCAGCAGCAGGGGTTGAAATTAAGAAAACCAGGTCAGGAACATACTGGGCCCCTAACTACCACAAACCAAATCTACCAACTTTATTTCTTTCACAAGATCTACCGTTTTCAATATCAAAATTCTTTATCATAAATCAATAAAATATTCTTTACTTGTATTTTAATTGCCGGTGACACGCGTTTATCTCATCCCAGGGATTCAAATTAAGACAGTCACGTCAGGAGCCCACTGGGCCACTAACATACAATTTTTTTGTGCCCATTGAAATTTTTAGGTGCCCAGTAAAATAAAATAGTCATTCTTTCTTTTTGTTCCAGTTTCCAGTTTAATTACACCCT
>CM060203.1:20768508-20786475 GCA_030562195.1 Nipponacmea schrenckii
CCCAGTCGCAATTGGCAACCAAAAATTCTACTGAAACTAAAATCCTGGTAAAGGTTGCCCAGCTGGCAACCTTTTTTTGGACTACTTTCGCTTTATATCGGAATTTTATGTTAGCTGTGCAATTATCATAAAACAAAATCTGGGTGTGAGGGATTGACTCTGTTGTCCAGTCTTTTAACTCTCACGTAACTGTTTTTGGAGAACGAAAGAACGCTATTTTTATACGCCCACATGAAATGGGGGGGTGTATATTGTCGTCACCCACATCCGTCCGTCCGTCCGTCCACAATTGCTTGTAAACACTCTACACGGTGTAATTCTTGACGGATTTAGATGAAACTTAATATGAGTGTTTATGATCACGCAAGGATGAACCTTATTGAAAATTAGCGAAATCGGAAAAAAATTAGTATGAGTTCTTGCCCTTGTTCTTGAATGGCTCGTAAACACTCTACAACGTGCAATTCTTGACCGATTTTGATGAAACTTGGTGTGAGAGTATGTTATAACTCAAGGATAAACCTCGAGTGTTTACGAGACAATAATCCAACACATTTTATAGAACAAGGGCAATAATTCCTATTAAATATATTTTGATATGTGCTATTTTCAAAAGTGTTCATTCTTGGGTGATATTAAACAATTTCAGCAAGTTTCGTCAAAATCGGCCAATAACTGTGCTTTGTAGAGTGTTTACAGGCTAAAAATTGAACGCATTTTCAAAAACAAGGGCAATAACTGATATTTTTTTCGATTTGACTGGTTTCCAATAGGCTTCATCCTTGGGTGATAACAAATACTCAGGCCAAGTTTCATTAAAATCCATTAAAAATTGTTCTCTCAAGAGTGTTAACAAGCTAAAATTGAACGCGTTTTCAAGAACAAGGGCAATAACTCAATTAAAAATTAAAAATATCAAAATATATCTAATATGAATTATTGCCCTTGTTCTTTTAAATGCGTTTGATTTTTGTCTCGTAAACACTCTACATGGCACAATTCTTGATGGATTTCGATGAAACTTGGTGTGAGAGTGTGTTATAACTCAAGGATGAACCCTATTGAAAATCAGCGAAATCGAAAAAAATTTTAGTATGAGTTACTGCCCTTGTTCTTGAAAACGCATTCAATTTTAGCTTGTAAACACTCTAGAAAGAACTATTCTTAATGGATTTTGATTAACTTTGGCTTGAGTATTTGTTTTTACCCAAGGATGAACCCTATTATAAATCAAATAAATAGAAATATATTTAGAGTCAGTTATAGCCCTTGTTCTTGAAAACGCGTTCAATTTTAGCTTGTAAACACTCAAGAAAGAACAATTTTGAATGGATTTTGATGAAACTTGGCTTTAGTATTTGTTTTCTCACAAGGATAAACCCTATTGAAAATCAGATAAATCGAAAAATATTTAGTGTCAGTTATTGCGCCTGTTTTCAAAAACACTTGCAACTTTTGGTTTGTGAACACTCTAAACATTCCTTTTTGACAAAACTCGCTGAAATTGTTTAATATCAACCAAGGATGAGCCTTATTAAGAATTAAAAATATCAAAATATTATTAAGGGTGAACCCTATTGCAAATCATAAAAAAACCGAAAAATATTTAATGATTTGTTATTAGGTGCAATTCTTGACAGTTTCTAATGAAACTAGAGACCCTAGAAAAAAAAAGGTTGGAAGGTTGAATATTTCATTCCACTTATTGCAACCTTACTGAAAAGTTTTTATTTGAAATAAATGCTGCCAGTGGGCGTATATTACCTTGCCTGGCAAGCTATCTTTAGTATTTTTTTTGTAGATGTACATTTTTGTGGAATTTAAGTAGTAAAAAAGGAAATATATCATTGAAATAGTGTTATGCTCTGTAAAAACAGTTTCTCTCAACTGGTGTTTGGGGGGGGGGCTGTTTTTAGTATTTTTTCTGTAGAATAACCCTATCCAACCCGGATATACATTTCTGTGGAATTTAAGCAATTAAAAAAGGAAATATATCTTTGAAATATGGCAGGGAATTTTGTTCAAAACTATAATGATCTGCTGAAATAGCTAATACCTATGATGATAAAACATAATACTTCTAATACCAATGTCGTAAAACCTTTGACCAATAATAACTAAAACTTCAAACTTCTAATGGCAGATTCTTATCTTGATATTCAAATGTTAAACACCCTAAAACCTCTATTGATTTAAAAGAAGCCTTATCACAAATGGTTTAGTAATAGCAACAATGTAAAATTGTAAAAGCTTCTTCTACATATCAATAGTGTGAAAGCATTAGTCACAGAGCATTAATTCTAATATTCAAATTAGATGATGGGCGGGGCTTTAAAACCTGTCACTCAATACACTTACAAAAGCCCAAATAAATTTCTCCCATGGAATAATAACGGTTTCCAGTTAGACTTAGGTGTCAGACCACTAATTCCTTATGCCTTTCCATTCACATTTTTCAAGGATCTACAACTTTTTCCCCACTTTTTAATGAAAGAAAAAGTACTCTTCACTTTAAACTAAAGGATATTTATTCCAAAGAAAACGTATAAATATTTTGCATGGTTGATCACCATTTTTTTATACGCCCACATGGAAATGTGGACGTATATTGCCGTCGCCCACATTTGTTGTATCCACGATAGAGGCTACAGTTTTTATCCGATCTTAATGAAACTTGGTATACATGTATATATTGATGATATCTCGGTCAAGTTCGAAAATGGAAATTATCGCATGAACGGTTTTTTAGTTATTGCACTTGACTTAGTAAAAACGCGTCAAATTTGGTTTGTATCCACAATGGAGGCTACAGTTTTTATCCGATGTTAATGAAACTTGGTATACATGTATATATTAAGGATATCTCGGTCAAGTTCGAAAATGGAAATTATCCCATGAACGGTTTTTGAGTTATTGCCCTTGAATTAGTAAAAACGCGTCAAATTCGGGTTGTATCCACAATAGAAGCTACAGTTTTTATCCGATCTTAATGAAACTTGGTATAGATGTATATATTGATGATATCTCGGTCAAGTTCGAAAATGGAAATTATCGCATGAACGGTTTTTGAGTTATAGCCCTTGACTTAGAAAAATCTTGTCAAAATTTTTGTTTCGATGCAATAAATCCTCCAATTTTCAGAGGATGTTGATGAAACTTGGTGTGAGCATTGGAATTGATTAGGCCTCAGTCAAGTTTGAATTTGACAGTTTTTCAATGAATTGTTTTAAGTTATTGCCCTTGACTTAGTAAAATTGCGTCAAAATTCTATTGTGGTTGCAATAAGAAGCTTTAATTTTCAAAGGATTTTGATGGAACTTGGTGTAAGCATCAGAATTGATAAGACAGACTTTTTTTAACAAATGGTTTTGGGGTTATTGCGTCAAAAATATTTGTGGGTGCAAAATTTATTCATATGCTTCAATATTAATTCAGTGAATGGTTTTTGAGTTATCGCTCTATTTATTTTTCAAATTCAATGCTGCCAGTGGGCGTATGTTACCTTGCCTTGCAAGCAGGAGCGTAGCGTGACCATTTTGACTGGGGGGGTGTAACGTCTAAGTTTTACCGACGAACACGTGTAACGTCATAGTTTTACCGACGAACACGTGTTCTTCCCGGGGCAAAAATAACTTACTCGCACTTTTAAGTATATACATTATACACGAACGAAATCCATCGTTAAAGCAAATCCTAAACCTTAGAAAACCATATCAATCAGGGGTGTATCTAGAATATGCCTGAGAGGGGGGACTGAAAGGTGATTTTTCCAAGGCAAGCCCTGCAGGCCTAAGGCCTTCGTATTCGGCCCTTGCAGTGGCGGGGGGTTCGGGGGTCATACTTGGAAACCCGGAGAATACATCTGACGCGATTTTGGAAGTCTTTTCCACTGGTTCAAATTATCAATTTTCATCAGAAAACCATATGTTTTCTATGTCCTTTTTCGACCTATTCTGCGTTTTACCGACATGGGGGGGGGGGGGGGTTTCTGCTGTTCTCCCCCTGAAAATTTTACAAACTAGGAAACCCGGAAAATACATCTGACGCGATTTTGGAAGTCGTTTCCACCGGTCAAAATTATCAATTTTCGTCGGACAACCATATGTTTTATATAGCCTTTTTCGACCTATTCTGCGGTTTACCGACAAGTTCAGTAAAAATCACTTTTTATGTAGACGAACAGTTTTCCGATAACATCATAACTGACATAAGGTTTCCACACTTTCGGTCAGCCAATCGGTTTTACTGAAGGCTCTATTTCCCATCCATGATCGTCTATTATCGACCGATTCCGCGTTTTATCGACAAGTTTAGTAAAAATCACTTTAATGTAGACGAACGGTTTACCAATAACATCTTAAGAGACACAAGGTTTTCGCTCTTTCGGTTAACAAATCGGTTTTACCGACGGCTCCATCTATGACCTTCTATCGGCCAATTTCGCGTTTTACCGACAAATTCAAATAACGAACAGCTTACCAAATAAAAAGGGTATCGGTTAACCAATCGGTTTTACCGAAGACTCCAGTCATAATCAACTTATACCGACCGATTCCGGTAGTTTCAGTAAAAAAAAAATACTTTTAATGTTGACAGTTTACTGATAAAATCATAACCAACACAAGGTTTTTACTTTTTAGGTTAATTGGTTTTACCGACGGTCCCACCTTGCCGTCTTTTATCGACCGATCATAACCAACTCAATGTTTTGACTTTTTAGGTTAATTAATCGGTTTAATCGATTGATTCCGCGTTTTACCGACGGTTCCATCCATGACCCCCCTTTTTACCGACCGATTCCGCGTTTTACCGACGAGTTCAGTAAAACTGGGGGGGTGTGACACCCCCCCACACCCCCCCGGTAGCTACGCCCCTGCTGGCAAGCTATCTTTTGACATACCGGTATCGAAAGTGGAAGTAGATCTAGATCCCTAGTTAGCCAAATAAAGAATTTATTATTATGCCTGGTAAAAATCCATCTGCAATTCTTTTTTACTCTTCTTCTTAAAATATGAAAGAAAACATAATTACAAAAAATCAAATTGTCAAAGAAAAGGAGATATTTTCAATATAAATCGAATTAGAACTGTGATTGTGAACATTGAGGAAGTACCAGAGATTAGAAAGACCCATACCAAAATTCACAAAGATCAGATAAAAACTCTAATATGTAATCCACCCACAAGCTTAATCAAGAGGGTAAAACTGGTTTTCGAAAGGAACCAAGATTTTATGATGACAAAGACACATATCAAGTTTCGTGAAGATCTGACCAGTATATTGATGAGTAAAAACATGATTAGGCCGACAAAGAATGTCTGTTTATAAGTTTATGACTCAAGTTTATAATTCCCTGGTGAATTTCAGTTAATATTTCATTGGCCATGTTTGTTTATCAATTAAGAGCTATCTTTCCATGGGAGAAATTATTTGTGCTTTTCTAAGTGTATTGAGTGACAGGTTTTAAAGCCCCGCCCATCATCTAATTTGAATATTAGAATTAATGCCCTGTGACTAATGCTTTTACACTATTGATATGTAGAAGAAGCTTTTACAATTTTACATTGTTGCTATTACTAAACCATTTGTGATAAGGCTTCTTTTAAATCAATAGATGTTTTAGGGTGTTTATTATTTGAATATCAACATAAGAATCTGCCATTAGAAGTTTGAAGTTTTAGTTATTATTGGTCAAAGGTTTTACGACATTGGTATTAGAAGTATTATGTTTTTTCATCATAGGTATTAGCTATTTCAGCAGATCATTATAGTTTTGAAAAATATTCCCTGATGAACATTTATCGAATTTGCACACAAGTACATAATGTCAATTTGTTGAAAAGGTACATATTATCTTTTACTTTACAAAATTTACTGTTTTCAAAGGTCTAAAGGAAGTATTACAAAATTTCGTGTTCTCAACAGGCTTGGTCATCTGTCTCTAAAATACGTAGTATTATTTAGAGTCAACATGTCGGTCTAAGTCTTTCGATATTCAATCACAATAATTCAATATAGCATCATAAAAATCTTGAACTAGTCAAAATAAAAGTAGACTACAACATTTTTTCAACACTCTCACTGCACACAAACAAACAAAATTTTTTTTCAGATTAACCTTGAATTTGAAATACTCTCATTTCATAATATCTGAAAGAAAGTGCAATTTCAGACATTAAATTCCAAATCTAGACCTAAATATATACATGCTAAAACCCCAAGATAGAGAGTTTTGAAAAATAACACAGACTATATTTATATACAATCATTTCATCTGCAGGGGTTCAAATTAAAACTCGCCCAGTCGCAATTGGCAACCAAACATCCATTTTTATACACCCACATCCGTCGGTCCGTCTGTCCGTCGGTCCGTCCGTCCATCCACAATGGCTTGTAAACACTCTACACGGTGTAATTCTTGACAGATTTAGATGAAACTTAATATGAGTGTTTATGATCACGCAAGGATGAACCCTATTGAAAATCAGCGAAATCGGAAAAAAATTTGTATGAGTTCGTGCCCTTGTTCTTGAATGGCTCGTAAACACTCTACAACGTGCAATTCTTGACCGATTTTGATGAAACTTGGTGTGAGAGTATGTTATAAATCAAGGATAAACCCTATCGAAAATCAGCGAAATCGAAAAACATTTAGTATGAGTTATTGCCCTTGTTCTTGAAAAAGCGTTCAATTTTAGCTTGTAAACACTCTTGAGAGAACAATTTTTAATGGATTTTAATGAAACTTGGCCTGAGTATTTGTTATCACCCAAGGATGAAGCCTATTGGAAACCAGTCAAATCGAAAAAAAATTAATATCAGTTATTGCCCTTGTTTTTGAAACCGCGTTCAATTTTTAGCTTGTAAACACTCTACAAAGCACAGTTATTGACCGATTTTGACGAAACTTGCTGAAATTGTTTAATATCACCCAAGAATGAACCCTTTTGAAAATAGCACATATCGAAATATATTTAATAGGAATTATTGCCCTTGTTCTATAAAATGTGTTGGATTATTGTCTCGTAAACACTCTACATGTCACAATTCTTGAGCGATTTTGACATAACTTGGCATGAGTATTTGTAATCACCTAAGGATGAACCCTATTGAAATTCAGTTAAATCGAAAAATATTAAGTATCAGTTATTGCCCTTGTGTTTGAAAACGCGTTCAGTTTTAGCTTGTAAACACTCTAGAAAGAACAATTCTTAATGGATTTTGATAAAACTTGGCTTGAGTATTTGTTTTTACCCAACGATGAACCTTATTGAAAATCAAATAAATCGAAATATATTTAGTGTCAGTTATTGCCCTTGTGTTTGAAAACGGGTTTAACTTTTTGGCTAATAAACACTCTAGAAGGTACAATTCATGACCAATGTTGACAAAACTCACTGAAATTGTTGGATATCGCAAGGGATGAGCCTAATTGAAAATTAAAAATATCAAAATATATCTAATATGAATTAGTGCCCTTGTTCTTTTAAAAGTGTTCGATTTTTGCCTCGTAAACATTTTACATGGCACAATTCTTGATGGATTTAGATGAAACTTGGTGTGAGAGTGTGTTATAACTCAAGGATGAACCCTATTGAAAATCAGCGAAATCGAAAATTTTTTTAGTATGAGTTACTGCCCTTGTTCTTGAAAACGCATTCAATTTTAGCTTGTAAACATTCTAGAAAGAACTATTCTTAATGGATTTTGATTAACTTTGGCTTGAGTATTTGTTTTTACCCAAGGATGAACCCTATTATAAATCAAATAAATAGAAATATTTAGTGTCAGTTATAGCCCTTGTTCTTGAAAACACGTTCAATTTTAGCTTGTAAACACTCTAGAAAGAACAATTTTTAATGGATTTTGATGTAACTTGGCTGTGTTATTTGTTGTCTCCCAAGAATGAACCCTATTGAAAATCGAAAAATATTTAGTACAAGTTATTGACCTTGTTTTTGAAAACGCGTTAACTCGTAAACACTCTAGAAAGAACAATTTTGAATGGATTTTGATGAAACTTGGCTTTAGTATTTGTTTTCTCACAAGGATAAACCCTATGGAAAATCAGATAAATCGAAAAATATTTAGTGTCAGTTATTGCGCCTGTTTTCAAAAACGCTTTCAACTTTTGGCTCGTGGACACTCTAAAAAATGCCTTTTTGACAAAACTCGCTGAAATTGTTTAATATCAACCAAGGATGAGCCTTATTAAGAATTAAAAATATCAAAATATTATTAAGGGTGAACCCTATCGCAAATCATAAAAATACCGAAAAATATTTAATGAGTTGTTATTAGGTACAATTCTTGACAGTTTTTAATGAAACTAGAGACCCTAGAAAAAAATAGGTTGGAAGGTTGAATATTTCATTCCACTTATTGTAACCTTACTGAAAAGTTTTTATTTGAAATAAATGCTGCCAGTGGACGTATATTACCTTGCCTGGCAAGCTATCTTCTAAATTCTTGTGGAGATTTTTAGAGGGTGTAATTAAACTGGAAACTGGAACAAAAAGAAAGAATGATTATTTTATTTTACTGGGCACCTAAAAATTTCAATGGGCACAAAAAAATTGTATGTTAGGGGCCCAGTGGGCTCCTGACGTGACTGTCTTAATTTGAATCCCTGGGATGAGATAAATGCGTGTCACCGGCAAATAAAATACAAGTAAAGAATATTTTATTGATTTATGATAAAGAATTTTGATATTGAAAACGGTAGATCTTGTGGAAGAAATAAAGTTGGTAGATTTGGTTTGTGGTAGTTAGGGGCCCAGTATGTTCCTGACCGGGTTTTCTTAATTTCAACTCCTGCTGCTGATAATGCTGTTGACAGCCCTGGTGGTTTACTTTCATTTTGACTAGAATTTTTGTAAAGAAACCAAGTTTTAGTCAGGATTTCATATGACATATTGCAGAGTTTTCAACAAGAATTCTAGCAAAAAAAAGTTATAGAAGGTTGAATTTTGTGATTTAATATGGAAGGAGATGGCAAATTATTCAACTTGAGCGTACAACTTTTGCTCCTGTGAAGAGTAACTCATACATTATACTAAAACACTGCTGTAGAAAGTCAGACCCCTTACTTCCCCCCTAAACACGCCTATTTCGTCCACCTCAGGACCTTGTAATTCGACTTTTGCATACAAATTTGATTTATGTGTCATTTTGTCCAGTTTAATGTCATACCAAACCTACTTGTGTTTGTGGATAAACATGTTGTCTTGAGGAGTGGAAATGTCAAAAAGACAAAAACATTTTTTTGTTAGTATTTTGTGACATAACAATGATTATTTTAGGGAATGATGCAGGTAATAATATAATTTAACATAGAGTCTGATTGTAGATGATTTTCAATAAACAGGAATAGAAAGCCAATTGATTTATATATTTTGCATATTTACTTGTTCTAAAGAATATACCCTATCCTTCCAGATTCATATTTCTGTGGAATTTAAGCAATAAAAAAAGGAAATATATCATTGAAATAGTGTTATGCTCCGTAAAAACTGTTTCTCTCAACTGATGTTCAGGGGGTGGGGGTCTGTTTTTAGTATTTTTTAGAATAAACCCTATCTAACCCAGATATACATTTCTGTGGAATTTAAGCAATAAAAAAAGGAAATATATCATTTAAATAGTGTCATGCAAAACTGCATTATAAACTGGACAACCTTTTCCCTCAATGGATGTTTAGGCGAGCTGTTTTTATTAGCCCACATGAATATGTGGACATATATTGGCATTGCCCCTGTCTGTCGGCCTGTCAACATTTTTTGTAGACACTATAGAAGCTTCAATTAAATTTGAATTTTAATGAAACTTGGTTTGAGTGTTGGAATTGATAAGAAGGCGGTCAAGTTCGATTTTGATTTTTCGATGTAATCTTTTTCATTTATTGCCCTTGACTTAGTTACATGACAGCAAAATTTATTGTTGATGCAATAAAAGCTACAATTTTCAATGGATTTAAATGTGAAACTTGCTATGAGCAATGGAATTGATAAGGGGGTGGTCAAATATGAGTTATTGCCCTTGATTAAGTAAAATTGCATCAAAATTTTATTGTGGGTGCAATTTTCAATGGATTTTAATGAAACTTGGTGTGAGCATTGGAATTGATAAGACAGCAGTCAAGTTCGAATTTGACGATTTTTTTGATGTATGTTTTTATAAGCCCACATGAAATGGGGGGCGTATATATTGTCGTCACCCACATCCGTCCGTCCGTCCACAATTGCTCGTAAACACTTTACACGGTGTAATTCTTGACGGATTTAGATGAAACTTAATATGAGTGTTTATGATCACACAAGGATAAACCCTATTGAAAATCAGCGAAATCGAAAAACATTTAGTATGATTTATTGCCCTTGTTCTTGAAAACGCGTTCAATTTTAGCTTGTAAACACTCTTGAGAGAACAATTTTTAATGGATTTTAATGAAACTTGGCCTGAGTATTTGTTATCACCCAAGGATGAAGCCTATTGAAAACCAGTCAAATCGAAAAAAAATTAATATCAGTTATTGCCCTTGTTTTTGAAAACACGTTCAATTTTTAGCTTGTAAACACTCTACAAAGCACAGTTATTGACCGATTTTGACGAAACTTGCTGAAATTGTTAAATATCACCAAAGAATGAACCCTTTTGAAAATAGCACATATCGAAATATATTTAATAGGAATTATTGCCCTTGTTCTATAAAATGTGTTGGATTTTTGCCTTGTAAACACTCTACAAGTCACAATTCTTGAGCAATTTTGACATAACTTGGCATGAGTATTTGTAATCACCTAAGGATGAACCCTATTGAAATTCATTTAAATCGAAAAATATTTAGTATCAGTTATTGCCCTTGTGTTTGAAAACGAGTTCAATTTTAGCTTGTAAGCACTCTAGAAAGAACAATTCTTAATGGATTTTGATAAAACTTGGCTTGAGTATTTGTTTTTACCCAAGGATGAACCTTATTGAAAATCAAATAAATCGAAATATATTTAGTGTCAGTTATTGCCCTTGTGTTTGAAAACGGGTTTAACTTTTTGGCTAATAAACACTCTAGAAGGTACAATTCATGACCTATGTTGACAAAACTCACTGAAATTGTTGGATATCGCAAGGGATGAGCCTAATTGAAAAATTAAAATATCAAAATATATCTAATATGAATTATTGCCCTTGTTCTTTTAAACGCGTTCGATTTTTGTCTCGTAAACACTCTACATGGCACAATTCTTAATGGATTTCGATGAAACTTGGTGTGAGAGTGTGTTATAACTCAAGGATGAACCCTATTGAAAATCAGCTAAATTGAAAAATTTTTTAGTATAAGTTACTGCCCTTGTTCTTGAAAACGCATTCAATTTTAGCTTGTAAACACTCTAGAAAAAACAGTTCTTAATGGATTTTGATTAACTTTGGCTTGAGTATTTGTTTTTACCCAAGGATGAACCCTATTATAAATCAAATAAATAGAAATATATTTAGTGTAAGTTATAGCCCTTGTTCTTGAAAACGCGTTCAATTTTAGCTTGTAAACACTCTAGAAAGAACAATTTTTAATGGATTTTGATGTAACTTGGCTTTAGTATTTGTTTTCTCACAAGGATAAACCCTATTGAAAATCAGATAAATCGAAAAATATTTAGTGTCAGTTATTGCGCCTGTTTTCAAAAACGCTCTCAACTTTTGGCTTGTGAACACTCTAAACATTCCTTTTTGACAAAACTCGCTGAAATTGTTTAATATCAACCAAGAATGAGCCTTATTAAGAATTAAAAATATCAAAATATTATTAAGGGTGAACCCTATTGCAAATCATAAAAATACCGAAAAATATTTAATGAGTTGAGTTAGGTACAATTCTTGACAGTTTTTATACGCCCACATGAAATGGGGGGCGTATATTGTCGTCACCCACATCCGTCCGTCGGTCCGTCGGTCCGTCCGTCCGTCGGTCCGTCCGTCGGTCCGTCCGTCCGTCCGTCCGTCCACAATTGCTCGTAAACACTCTACACGGTGTAATTCTTGACGGATTTAGATGAAACTTAATATGAGTGTTTATGATCACGCAAGGATGAACCCTATTGAAAATCAGCGAAATCGGAAAAAAATTAGTATGAGTTTGTGCCCTTGTTCTTGAATGGCTCGTAAACACTCTACAAAGTGCAATTCTTGACCGATTTTAATGAAACTTGGTGTGAGAGTATGTTATAACTCAAGGATAAACACTATCGAAAATCAGCGAAATCGAAAAACATTTAGTATGAGTTATTGCCCTTGTTCTTGAAAACGCGTTCAATTTTAGCTTGTAAACACTCTTGAGAGAACAATTTTTAATTGATTTTAATGAAACTTGGCCTGAGTATTTGTTATCACCCAAGGATAAAGCCTATTGAAAACCAGTCAAATCGAAAAAAAATTAATATCAGTTATTGCCCTTGTTTTTGAAAACGCGTTCAATTTTTAGCTTGTAAACACTCTACAAAGCACAGTTATTGACCGATTTTGACGAAACTTGCTGAAATTGTTTAATATCACCCAAGAATGAACCCTTTTGAAAATAGCACATATCGAAATATATTTAATAGGAATTATTGCCCTTGTTCTATAAAATGTGTTGGATTTTTGCCTTGTAAACACTCTACAAGTCACAATTCTTGAGCTATTTTGACATAACTTTGCATGAGTATTTCTAATCACTGAAGGATGAACCCTATTGAAATTCAGTTAAATCAAAAAATATTTAGTATCAGTTATTGCCCTTGTGTTTGAAAACACGTTCAATTTTAGCTTTTAAGCACTCTAGAAAGAACAATTCTTAATGGATTTTGATAAAACTTGGCTTGAGTATTTGTTTTTACCCAAGGATGAACCTTATTGAAAATCAAATAAATCGAAATATATTTAGTGTCAGTTATTGCCCTTGTGTTTGAAAACGGGTTTAACTTTTTGGCTAATAAACACTCTAGAAGGTACAATTCATGACCAATGTTGACAAAACTCACTGAAATTGTTGGATATTGCAAGGGATGAGCCTAATTGAAAATTAAAAATATCAAAATATATCTAATATGAATTATTGCCCTTGTTCTTTTAAACGCGTTCGATTTTTGTCTTGTAAACACTCTACATGGCACAATTCTTGATGGATTTCGATGAAACTTGGTGTGAGAGTGTGTTATAACTCAAGGATGAACCCTATTGAAAATCAGCAAAATCGAAAAAAATTTTAGTATGAGTTACTGCCCTTGTTCTTGAAAACGCATTCAATTTTAGCTTGTAAACACTCTAGAAAGAACTATTCTTAATGGATTTTGATTAACTTTGGCTTGAGTATTTGTTTTTACCCATGGATGAACCCTATTATAAATCAAATAAATAGAAATATATTTAGTGTCAGTTATAGCCCTTGTTCTTGAAAACGCGTTCAATTTTAGCTTGTAAACACTCTAGAAAGAACAATTTTTAATGGATTTTGATGTAACTTGGCTGGAGTATTTGTTGTCTCCCAAGGATGAACCCTATTGAAAATCGAAAAATATTTAGTACAAGTTATTGACCTTGTTTTTGAAAACGCATTCAATTTAACTCGTAAACACTCTAGAAAGAACAATTTTGAATGGATTTTGATGAAACTTGGCTTTAGTATTTGTTTTCTCACAAGGATAAACCCTATTGAAAATCAGATAAATCGAAAAATATTTAGTGTCAGTTATTGCGCCTGTTTTCAAAAACGCTTTCAACTTTTGGCTTGTGAACACTCTAAACATTCCTTTTTGACAAACTCGCTGAAATTGTTTAATATCAACCAAGGATGAGCCTTATTAAGAATTAAAAATATCAAAATATTATTAAGGGTGAACCCTATTGCAAATCATAAAAATACCGAAAAATATTTAATGAGTTGTTATTAGGTACAATTCTTGACAGTTTTTAATGAAACTAGAGACCCTAGAAAAAAATAGGTTGGTAGGTTGAATAATTCATTCCACTTATTGTAACCTTACTGAAAAGTTTTTATTTGAAATAAATGCTGCCAGTGGGCGTATATTACCTTGCCTGGCAAGCTATCTTTAATGAAACTAGAGACCCTAGAAAAAAATATATGGTGGAAGGTTGAATATTTCATTCCACTTTTGTAACCTTACTGAAAAGTTTTTATTTGAAATAAATGCTGCCAGTGGGCGTATATTACCTTGCCTGGCAAGCTATCTTTTAATAGATTTGATGAAACTTGGTATGAGTATAGAAATAGATAAGATGGTGGTCAAGTTTGAATTTGACGATTTTTCATGAACAGTTTTTGAGTTTTGCCCTTGACTTCAATATTCAGTGAATGTTTTTGAGTTATTGCTCAATTTATTATTCAAATTCAATGCTGCCAGTGGGAGTATGTATTACCTTGCCTGGCAAGCTATCTTTGTAGATGTTGATTTCATAAAGTTTTCAGAAATTGATGACCTGCAAAAACTAAATGCCCCTTTATTCAGACCTCTTTTTATACGCCCACATGAAATGGTGGCGTATATTGTCGTCACCCATGTCCATCCGTCCGTCGGTCCGTCAGAAAAAGCGAAGTTTTTAATCAAACTCTTGGTTCTCTTTATTCATTGGAATGTGAGATTTTGAGATAAATATGGTACCTATACCATGAAATGTTTTGAAAAATGGCCAATTTTTTGTACAGTCCACAGTGATGGTTGTGGGACAGATATTTTGATGGAATTGGCAAAATCCCAACTACATGGCGCTTTCAGACCTGTGAATATCCCCAAAATTCCAAAGAAATGGTATTTTCATGCCAAACCTAATGACTGGTCAGTCAGTGATGAAGACTCTTCATGGCCAATTTTTGAAAAATGGACAATTTTTTAACAGGCCACGGTGATGGTGGTCGGGCATAAATTTTGATGGAATTGGCAGAATCCTAACCACACGGTGCCTTCAGACCTGGTAATAAATCAAATAATTCCAATGTAATGGTATTTTCATGCCATACGTAGTGACTGGCCAGTCAGTGATGAAAACTCTTCACGGCCAATTGATAAAATATGGCCAATTTTTTATCAGTCCACGCTGATGGTGGTGGGGCATAAGTTTTGATGATGGAATTGGTAGAATCCCTACCACATGTGGTGCCTTCAGACCTATGAAAATCCAAAAAATTCCAATGAAATGGTATTTTCATGCCCAATTTAGCGACTGGCCAGTCAGTGATAAAGAATCTTCATGGCAAATTTTTTGAAAAATGACCTTTGTTTGAAAAGTCCACGCTGAAGGTGGTGGGGAATAAATTTTGAATTGGCAGAATCCCAACCAAATAGTGGCTTCTGACCTTTATGCCCCACCACCATCAGCGTGGACTTAAAAATTGACGACGAGCCATAACAAGTCTTCATCTTTATCTGGCCAGTAACTAAACTTGGCATGAAAATACTATTGTATTGGAATTTTAGATATATTCACATGTCTGAAGAAACCATGTGGTTTGGATTTTGCAAATTAAATTATCTGTCCCACCACCATCACTGTGGACTGTACAAAAATTTGCCATTTTGAAAACATTTCATGGTATAGGCACCATATTTATCTCAAAATCTCACATTCCAATGAATAAAGAGTACCAAGAGTTTGATTAAAATCTTCGCTTTTTATCAAATTGGAATTCATAATAAGATTCTTTACTTTGTACACAGCCACTGGCCGGCCATAAAAATTGACCAAATAAATAGGAACAAAGCCCTAACTCAAATTGAGCAGCGCCACTTGTCGTCATAATGATAATGTTCTCATGAAATGCGAGAAATGTTTGTCAACATTTGTTCGGTAAACTTCATTCGGCGTTATGAAGTGGGCACTATTAGTTCGGCTAAATCGTTAATTTGTTCAGTAATATTCTTTATTCGAATGATAAATTTTTAACAACAAATTATGAATTTAGCGAAGAAATGTCAAATTAAGCGTACAAATGTTGATTTTACTGTACTAATGTTTATCACCGAATTAAGCATTAAGAATGATTAATTATGGCAGGGATTGTCTTCCATAGAACCCTATTGCAAATCATAAAAATACCGAAAAATATTTAATGAGTTGTTATTAGGTACAATTCTTGACAGTTTTTAATGAAACTAGAGACCCTAGAATAAAATAGGTTGGTAGGTTGAATAATTCATTCCACTTATTGTAAACTTACTGAAAAGTTTTTATTTGAAATAAATGCTGCCAGTGGGCGTATATTACCTTGCCTGGCAAGCTATCTTGATGAAACTTGGTGTGAGAGTATGTTATAACTCAAGGATAAACCCTATCGAAAATCAGCGAAATCGAAAAACATTTAGTATGAGTTATTGCCCTTGTTCTTGAAAACGCATTCAATTTTAGCTTGTAAACACTCTTGAGAGAACAATTTTTAATGGATTTTAATGAAACTTGGCCTGAGTATTTGTTATCACCCAAGGATGAAGCCTATTGAAAACCAGTCAAATCGAAAAAAAATTAATATCAGTTATTGCCCTTGTTTTTGAAAACGCGTTCAATTTTTAGCTTGTAAACACTCTACAAAGCACAGTTATTGACCGATTTTGACAAAACTTGCTGAAATTGTTTAATATCACCCAAGAATGAACCCTTTTGAAAATAGCACATATCGAAATATATTTAATAGGAATTATTGCCCTTGTTCTATAAAATGTGTCGTAAACACTCTACATGTCACAATTCTTGAGCGATTTTAACATACTTGGCATGAGTATTTGTAATCACCTAAGGATGAACCCTATTGAAATTCAGTTAAATCGAAAAATATTTAGTATCAGTTATTGCCCTTGTGTTTGAAAACGCGTTCAATTTTAGCTTGTAAGCATTCTTGAGAGAACAATTTTTAATGGATTTTAATGAAACTTGGCTTGAGTATTTGTTTTTACCCAAGGATGAACCTTTTTGAAAATCAAATAAATCGAAATATATTTAGTGTCAGTTATTGCCCTTGTGTTTGAAAACGGGTTTAACTTTTTGGCTAATAAACACTCTAGAAGGTACAATTCATGACCAATGTTGACAAAACTCACTGAAATTGTTGGATATTGCAAGGGATGAGCCTAATTGAAAATTAAAAATATCAAAATATATCTAATATGAGTTAGTGCCCTTGTTCTTTTAAACGCGTTCGATTTTTGCCTCGTAAACACTCTACATGGCACAATTCTTGATGGATTTCGATGAAACTTGGTGTGAGAGTGTGTTATAACTCAAGGATGAACCCTATTGAAAATCAGCGAAATCGAAAAAAAATTTAGTATGAGTTACTGCCCTTGTTCTTGAAAACGCATTCAATTTTAGCTTGTAAACATTCTAGAAAGAACTATTCTTAATGGACTTTGATTAACTTTGGCTTGAGTATTTGTTTTTACCCAAGGATGAACCCTATTATAAATCAAATAAATAGAAATATATTTAGTGTCAGTTATAGCCCTTGTTCTTGAAAACACGTTCAATTTTAGCTTGTAAACACTCTAGAAAGAACAATTTTTAATGGATTTTGATGTAACTTGGCTGGAGTATTTGTTGTCTCCCAAGGATGAACTCTATTGAAAATCGAAAAATATTTAGTACAAGTTATTGCCCTTGTTTTTGAAAACGCGTTCAATTTAACTCGTAAACACTCTAGAAAGAACAATTTTGAATGGATTTTGATGAAGCTTGGCTTTAGTATTTGTTTTCTCACAAGGATAAACCCTATTGAAAATCAGATAAATCGAAAAATATTTAGTGTCAGTTATTGGGCCTGTTTTCAAAATCGCTTTCAACTTTTGGCTTGTGAACACTCTAAACATTCATTTTTGACAAAACTCGCTGAAATTGTTTAATATCAACCAAGAATGAGCGTTATTAAGAATTAAAAATATCAAAATATTATTAAGGGTGAACCCTATTGCAAATCATAAAAATACCGAAAAA
>CM060203.1:20786975-20810645 GCA_030562195.1 Nipponacmea schrenckii
TAATTTTTCAGGACTGAATAACCATCTAAAAGAAAAAAAGTACAATTCAAAGTAATAACTAGAACTGTGAACAGCTCCGAGCGTGGCAACTGTGCGTTATCCCATGGATTTCGAACATTTTGAAACTTCTAACCTGCTAGCTTTCAATTCCGGTACTTTTCAGCCTACAATTGTAAGCGTAAACTTTCCGCTATATAGGCAATTTTTTCTACTATAAGTTTCTACTATCAGTTCCTTATTAGATTTTTGTACATGTCTAAGATTTCGGTAGGATATTTACATAAATTCCAAACTAAAATTTAAGTAGGTAGTAAGATGTCAATTTGTCATGAAATTTAAACTCTCTATATTCAAATTTAAACATTATTTTGTAACTTTGGTTGTAATTAACATAGAGAGAAAATTCAAGCTATGTGATAATTTGCTAATTCACAGCTTTATAAAGAGATATTTTTTGAATTTGTATGCAAAAATTTTACAAAAAAATAAATAAATTTTATTAGCAATTGGAATTTTTTTCTTCTCGAGGGATGCAAATTATTTTGTATAGCTAATGTACTGTTTTTGCTTACATTCTTGAATTACACGGGATGTAGGGTCGCCTGAAATGAGATAAAAAAAAACGGAAGTCCCCACGCCCAAACCGGAAGGGATCAAAAAATTTTGATAATATATTTTTAATTGTGTTGCGTATGTATCTATATCCTGTAAATTTCAGATCGATCCGAACATTAGAGCCCGAAAGTGTAACATAACCATCCAAAATTGCAAAATAGTCAGATTTCGGTGGGCTATAAAACCGGAAGTTATTATTTGTCATGCAATATCAGCACATCTATAGACAGCTGAGGTCAATGACATTCTACATCTCAAATGTCAAGGTCATTTAAGGTCAAGGTCACGAGATATAGAGTTTTAAATTTTCGAAAAATTCGAACGGGCATAAAAAAAATTCAAATTCGAAAATCAAAATTCTGTTCCCAACATTTTTTAGATAAAGTATCAAGGTTTCGATAAACACCAAAATCATAAAAATCGGTTAATAATTGGCGGACTTATTAAATTTTTAAGAAAATTTGCCATTTTTGAAAACTGCGCATGCGCAACATTCAATTTAATTTTTCTTCATCTCAGGGGATTACAATCATTTAGTATAGCTAAAATATACTGATTTTGTTTAGAATCTTGAATTACATCGGAAGCAGGGTCGCCCGACATGAGACGAAAAAACCGGAAGTCCCCACGCCCAAACCGGAAGTGATCAAAAAATTTTGATGATGTAGTTTTAATTGCGCTGCCTATCTATCTATATCCTGTAAATTTCAGACCGATGCGACTATTAGGGCCCGAGCTAGCTTGAAATCTTATTTGCATATTATGCAATTAGCCACTTTCGGTTTAGCGAAAATTTCATGTTAGATATTCATTTTTGATTCCAGCGCATATTAAAACCATTGGTGAAAACAGAAATAGTCTATCTTTTTCCGTTTGGGCTAGCGAGCTTCCCAAAAAAAAAAAAAAAAAAAAAAAAAAAAAAAAAAAAAAAAAAATAATCCGAACGAAAACAAAGCGTGACAAATTTTATTTGCCACGCAAAAAAAATAAAATCTGTGAAAATTGGTCACAAGGTTATTGTTTAGAATAGCTTTGACACATTTGTCACAGTAACTTTAGTCGCCAAGTAAATGTGTATTGCTATTACTATTTTAACTTGTAATCATTTACAATTAAATAAGTTTCAGTTTACTAACACCAAATTTCTTGGAAAGAATTCAAAATCACAGTAGTCTTATAGCATAAGTATATGAAACATAATGAATGGAGTCATACACTTTTGCACCTAATAGGCTAATGAAAATGGGCAAGGCCATGCAGGGTGCAATGAGGACAATTTGTCAGATCAGCGTCATTTGCCTAATCTTGTTTTGTCAAGGGATTTTTAACATGCTCAGCACACAGAGATTATTGTCCCTTCTGAATGACTAGCCATTTTGTTCAATGTCAGCCTATCCAACCAGCATCAAGGAGAAAGCGAAAGGTCATTTTGACCTTTGTCTGGATTGAAACCCTAGACCCCCAGGTTACCGAGAAAGCATCTAACTCACTAAGCCACTGCGGCTCCAATAGTAAACATCAAACCTACCTTTATGTTATTTAAAGATAAACAAACTATAACCAGTTAGCCTTCTCAATCAACTTTTTCATCTCAATAGAAGATACTGTTTAAGATTTTCTTTGCCTCTGATAAAAACAATCAATTTCTTTTAATAAACAAACATAAAAGATACCGGTACACCAATTTATTAAGAACTTTTGCAAAAAAATGGATATTTAAGTAATTTGTTTTTAGTCATATTAAAGGATTTATAGGATTGTAAAGGTTTTTTCTCGATTTTCATGAGGTCACTATGGAAAGATAGCTTGCCAGGCAAGGTAATATACGCCCACTGGCAGCATTTATTTCAAATAAAAACTTTTCAGTAAGGTTACAATAAGTGGAATGAATTATTCAACCTACCAACCTATTTTTTTCTAGGGTCTCTAGTTTCATTAAAAGCTGTCAAGAATTGTACCTAATAACAACTCATTAAATATTTTTCGGTATTTTTATGATTTGCAATAGGGTTCACCCTTAATAATATTTTGATATTTTTAATTCTTAATAAGGCTCATCCTTGGTTGATATTAAACAATTTCAGCGAGTTTGTCAAAAAGGAATGTTTAGAGTGTTCACAAGCCAAAAGTTGAAAGCGTTTTTGAAAACAGGCGCAATAACTGACACTAAATATTTTTCGATTTATCTGATTTTCCACCCGTTCCTGTAAAGTTAGCCGTTATGAAAACGAAATACTTAGTACTCTTAGCCTGTTATAAAGACTAACAAAAGTCATACCGTGTACCGTACGGTACAAATGTTACCTTCTAAGAAGGCTGCTAAAAGCTAACAAAATATATTGCTTACATAAATATTTTTCGATTTATCTGATTTTCAATAGGGTTTATCCTTGTGAGAAAACAAATACTAAAGCCAAGTTTCATCAAAATCCATTCAGAATTGTTCTTTCTAGAGTGTTTACGAGTTAAATTGAACGCGTTTTCAAAAACAAGGTCAATAACTTGTACTAAATATTTTTCGATTTTCAATAGGGTTCATCCTTGGGAGACAACAAATACTCCAGCCAAGTTACATCAAAATCCATTAAAAATTGTTCTTTCTAGAGTGTTTACAAGCTAAAATTGAACGCGTTTTCAAGAACAAGGGCTATAACTGACACTAAATATATTTCTATTTATTTGATTTATAATAGGGTTCATCCATGGGTAAAAACAAATACTCAAGCCAAAGTTAATCAAAATCCATTAAGAATAGTTCTTTCTAGAGTGTTTACAAGCTAAAATTGAATGCGTTTTCAAGAACAAGGGCAGTAACTCATACTAAAATTTTTTTCGATTTTGCTGATTTTCAATAGGGTTCATCCTTGAGTTATAACACACTCTCACACCAAGTTTCATCGAAATCCATCAAGAATTGTGCCATGTAGAGTGTTTACGAGACAAAAATCGAACGCGTTTAAAAGAACAAGGGCAATAATTCATATTAGATATATTTTGATATTTTTAATTTTCAATTAGGCTCACCCCTTGCAATATCCAACAATTTCAGTGAGTTTTGTCAACATTGGTCATGAATTGTACCTTCTAGAGTGTTTATTAGCCAAAATGTTAAACCCATTTTCAAACACAAGGGCAATAACTGACACTAAATATATTTCGATTTATTTGATTTTCAATAAGTTTAATCCTTGGGTAAAGACAAATACTCAAGCCAAGTTTTATCAAAATCCATTAAGAATTGTTCTTTCTAGAGTGCTTAAAAGCTAAAATTGAACGCGTTTTCAAACACAAGGGCAATAACTGATACTAAATATTTTTCGATTTAACTGAATTTCAATAGGGTTCATCCTTAAGTGATTAGAAATACTCATGCAAAGTTATCCTTAAGTGATTAGAAATACTCATGCAAAGTTATGTCAAAATCGCTCAAGAATTGTGACTTGTAGAGTGTTTACAAGGAAAAAATCCAACACATTTTATAGAACAAGGGCAATAATTCCTATTAAATATATTTCGATATGTGCTATTTTAAAAAGGGGTTCATTCTTGGGTGATATTAAACAATTTCAGCAAGTTTCGTCAAAATCGGTCAATAACTGTGCTTTGTAGAGTGTTTACAAGCTAAAAATTGAACGCGTTTTCAAAAACAAGGGCAATAACTGATATTAATTTTTTTTCGATTTGACTGGTTTTCAATAGGCTTCATCCTTGGGTGATAACAAATACTCAGGCCAAGTTTCATTAAAATCCATTAAAAATTGTTCTCTCAAGAGTGTTTACAAGCTAAAATTGAACGTGTTTTCAAGAACAAGGGCAATAACTCATACTAAATGTTTTTCGATTTCGCTGATTTTCGATAGGGTTTATCCTTGAGTTATAACATACTCTCACACCAAGTTTCATCAAAATCGGTCAAGAATTGCACTTTGAAGAGTGTTTACGAGCCATTCAAGAACAAGGGCACAAACTCATACTAATTTTTTTCCGATTTCGCTGATTTTCAATAGGGTTCATCCTTGCGTGATCATAAACACTCATATTAAGTTTCATCTGAATCCGTCAAGAATTACACCGTGTAGAGTGTTTACGAGCAATTGTGGACGGACGGATGTGGGTGACGACAATATACGCCCCCCATTTCATGTGGGCGTATAAAAAGTGATAGGGATGTCATAATACGCATAGTTTAAATTACAAGAACTACAGATGTCTGATTAAAAAATTGGGATAAGGCAAAACAATGTTATCAGTTAATTTGGTACACATAAGATAACACACAGGAAATATAAATCTTGATCTCATATCCACTAAATACAAAAATCCTTGGGAACCTGAAACCATCTTGCGCTTTGGTTTGCCAACTTGGTATTCTGATAATCCACTAAGCCGTCATCAGTTTTTTTGCATGATATTCCTGATACTGAGAAAACAGAACATATGAACGTCTGATAGGATATATTTAAAATTGGCCTAAATGTTTATCTTATGAACACAACATAATGCTCAACAGGACAGTCAAATTTTGGAATAAACGATAACATTTCAGTATATAAAATTAATTAATCAGCAAAGTAAAAAACATATAACCTTAAACTGTTTATAAGACATATAGACATAGATGTAGATAAAGAAGCACAAACTATATGGATATACTATATCTGATATTTATTACCTCAACGTTTCACATGCTCATACAGGCAGCGTTATCAAGAGAATTAAATAATATAACAAGTTTAACAATATATATAGACAAATGATGAGTAACAATCATACATGGAACAATAATGGCTTAGGACATCAAATAACAGAGATTAAAGAATTAACAATATAGTGAATAGACATTAAAGGGTACCAATTATTAGAGTTGAATAATTAGATAGGAAACCATTATATTATGATAAGACTGAGTTAATTAATTCATTCCATGCAGTAGGGATGTAATAACCTGTATCACGATTTAGTTCTGGCTTGTGTCGTTTTATCTCAATGGCTTCTCTTAGCTTTCGGTTCTTCCAGTTGTTTTGATGTTTTGAGAAGAGTTTAACTTGATTCCATCTGATTCTGTGACGCCTGTCTTTTAGGTAATGTTCTGCTATCGCCGATTCTTCTGGTTTACGGTTGTTGTTCTTTTATTCTGACTGATATAGGTCTTGATGTCTCTCCAATATAGGATTTCTTGCAACTACAATCTACCTTGTAAATAACACCTTTTGGATCTGGGTTGATTTCTTCTCTGCGGCCTTCTGCGTGTAATAACGTTTTCAATGAGATGCTTCCAGAGAATACTACTGTTGCTCCTATCTGTTGGGTTAATATACGTTTGATGTGGTAACTCGTAGTTCCTACATAAGGGATGTTGAAGAAAAGGGGTGGTTTAGGTGGTTTAGGTTCTTTGCAGGTGGGTGTAAGTGTTTTCGTCATGATCTTATTTACCAGTTTGGTGTCATACTCGTTGAGGTTGATGAAGGAGTTCTTTAGGTGGTTCAGTTCAGCTTCTAATGATTCTTCATTGCATATAGTGTTGGCACGTCTAGTTAAAGTTGATATGATACCTGTTTTCACTGTCATAGGATGGTTAGAGGCGTTGTGGACATACTGATCTGTGTGGGTGGGTTTTCTGTAAACTGTTGTTGTGAGGGAATTGTTTTGTCTGGATATTAGCACATCAAGGAATGGTAGTTGGTTGTCATTATTTTCGCATTCTACAGTAAATTGGATTCTAGGATGGATGCTGTTAAGATGGAGTCGGAGTTCTTCAGGATCTTTATTTTGGTCAATTATAACAAAAGTATCATCCACCTTCCGTAGCCAACACTGGGGTTGATAGGGGGCTGTGGATAGGGCTGTTTCTTCAAAGTTAGTCATGTAGATCTCGGTTAGGAGTGGACTTATAGGCGATCCCATAGGCAGACCATGAACTTGTTTGTATAGGTTGCTCTTCCAAGTGAAATAGGTTGTGGCAATACAAAGTTTTACTAGTTCCACAATACTGTTGACAGTCAATTTAGTATTGAGTTGAGGATGTATGACAGACACTCGGTTAGCAAGGATGTCTAGAACTGAATCTATGGGCACATTGGTGAAGAGATCTACCACATCATAGCTAATTAATTTTCCAGTATACAGTCCAGATTTAATGCGGTTACAGAAATCTGATGAGTCTTTAACATATGATTTAGCTGATTTCCCAAGTGGAGCAAGAAGTTTAGTGAGAAATTGAGATAATTTGTAGTAAACACTATCCCTGGAGCACACTAGGAGTCTAACTTTTACTGGGTCTTTGTGGATTTTGATCTGTGCTTTGGCATAAGGAGGTGTGGGATGTGAACTATGGAGCTGTTTGTGTAGGATTTCATCAATTTCTTGTTTATCTTCAAGTTCTTTGAGTTTGGCTTTCAGTTTTCGGTTCAGAGTTGCTGTTGGGTCAGTGTTGATTCTGTGGTAAGTAGTGTGGTCTGCTAGGTTGGTTTCTACAAGTTCGTCTAGGTGGTTGGTATCAATTACTACTGTTGCCTTCCCTTTGTCAGCTGGTAATATTGAGATGGATTTATCTTCGTTCAGTTCTTTCATTGCCTGTCTCTCTTGATTGGTAAGGTTGAGTCTCTGAGGTTTGGCTTGTTTAATGATGTTTAGGATTTGGTATCTGATATGGTCAATCTTTCCATTTGGTGCTAGTTGCTGAAGCCCATTCTCAATATTGGTGATAAAGGATTCTTTTGGGATGGTTTTTGGAGTGGTCCGATAATTTAAGCCTTTTGCTAGTAGATTAATTTGGTCATTAGTTAAGGTTTTGGATGAGATGTTTACCACTGTTTTCTTCTTATAGTCAGATTGGACATTGGTTGGGTTTTGTTGTAGGGTAGTTTTCTGTTTATTCTTTATTAGTTTAGCTAGTTTATTCTTCTGTTTGGTTCTTGATTCTTCTATGATTCTTGTATTGGTATTTTTAGTGATTGAGAGATGGTTATCAAAATCTGGTTTGGTGAGTACTTCTTTTAACTGGGATAGTAGTTCAGTAATCTGTGTGTGTAGTATAGATTTGGATCTTCTATAATGGTTGATTCTTTCTTTGATGAGTAGTTTACTGGCATCATTAACTACTTTCAAAGCTGTATAAGACTTTACTGGTGACCTAAACGTATGTTACCTTTACTCAATCCTTTATTAAAATGAAGTCAAAATATTCCCCAATAACATCTTTAAGAAGGTATTCTCACTCTGTCAGATCAAAATCTTTTCACAGTCTCTATAAAATACAAAAAGAGGGAATATATTTAAGATGCATGCCTATAGTTTCAAAAAAATAAGTAAACTTTCTCATTGTATTAATTTTTACTCAAAGGTATTGACAAATTTGTACAAATTCAATAGAAATTGAGTTATATTGAGTTATATTGGCTAAAGAAATATTCATGCTTGCCTAGAATAAACTTTGTCATTGTATTACATTTAATAAAAAAGTGTGCATGATACAACACACATAAAAAATCAAATTAAAACAAAGTCTCTAATTTGCTAGCAAGAATCTATTTTTTTGCATGTTTTGGCCATGTCAAAGGTAACAATTCAAAACTGTTATTTGAACGTGCTACATGTCAAATTCATCTGACATCACATCAATATTAAAAGAGGCCTACCAAGTTTGGTCAAAAACAAGTTACATGTAATTTGTTTGACAGTTCATGAGTGCTTGTAACAGCCAAGGGCCTGCATCAATCAGGAATATGGCATTAGATATTTCATTGAATTCTGTAGTCAATATAGGTATAAATACATGAGGTATGATCATTAGTTGAAGATAGTTGGTTGATAGAATTTTTCTAGGGGCAATCCATTGTGTGGGCACAGTGCCATCCTTGCCCCCTGTAGTAACGGGCCAGATTTTAAAAAATCAATAGTCTTAATAAAGTCTGATTGTTTATTTGTGTTATTGGTGATTTAGGTTGTTTACAATGAAGGTAGCCCTACCGGTACTAGTTTCTGAGCATCAAGTAGCTTTGAAACAATACTAAAGAGTGAAAATGCTTATAGGCTATATTGCATATACAATCATATTCCCCCTATACCATTCATGTCACACCTGCAGTTGCGTCAAATATTTTTAAAAGAATTTAAATTGCTCATTCGCCATTTCAAATAGCATGTGCATCCAAAATAATCAACATAACAGGGTCAAGTGGAACACATAAAACAAAAGTACAAGGTGATTGTTGACATAACCACAGGTGTGCATGGATGGGGTAGGCAGGTAATAATTGCATGGTTGATGAACTACAAAATCATCCATATTCTAAATATATCAAGGTTTGGTGGATTTGAAGTATTTAAATACCCGGTAGACCAACAGTTAAAACCTTGCACCCCGGATGTGTTGAATATTCCAAGATTTTGTGCCTGAGTTTTTTCTGACCCTCCAGCAGCCATGTCTGTCCAAAAAGCTGCACTGGGAATAGGGTCAGCTAGTTTCAGTCTAAGTAACAGAACTAGTAGTAACAGAAGAAAACATATTGATTCAATGGTAGCTACCTTTGTCAGAGTGGACCTAGTAAACTGCTAAGCTAAAAGCAGGCATGGAGCAAGGGGAAGAGGGGGGGGGGGTCTCATTGTAATCTTTCTCGCCCCCCCCCCCTGGAAAATTTTTGGATAATGTTCAAGCAGAGAACTTCATTGGTTCTACCCCCTCCTCACAATAATGCACACCCCCCCCCCCCAAACCCAAACCCAAACCCCCTTATATCATGGGCCTATTGATTCTCAAATGGTCATTATTTACAACTAAATTTTACTGTTTAGTAACCAAAAAGAAGAGGCTGATCAAAAGAAAATAACATACCTGACAGAAATGGTAGAATAAACTGCACATCTGTGAAATTACAGTTCTTAAATCAGCATGGAATATCGCTGTCTTTTCTTCTTGTCTCCGTTATCCAGGCGCAATTTTGGGATTTATCAATCGGCCTATTAATATTTTCTTCCAGATTTAGGATTAAGCAGAGTGATTTCCAGTGAAGAATATACTATAAATATATAGACTAGCCTGCCCTTTAAAGCATATTATGTATAAATTGTCCAGAATCATCGGCTGTATAAAGCCAGAAAAACGGTCGAATTGTCCCATTTGGTGACCTTGACCTTGGGGCGAGTTCATGTTTTGGCGAAAAACAAAAAAAACAGGTTTTGTTATGAAAAACACAAAATAATTATTATGAAATAAGTAGCGACATTAGTGTTGGTCTCTACTTAACGGCTTAAAAGTATCAAGAAAATAAAAAATTAAGTCATTTTAGAATTTATCGAATATAAACTAAACTAATCTAATTGGATGCAAAACTTCAAATGACCCGCCCATAAGTAGCATTATTTGATTTTGATTGGTCAAAATGTTCCTATTCTTTGTAAGCAATAGTATTTTCTTAGCTTTTAGCAGCCTTCTTAGAAGGTAACAGTTGTACCGTACGGTACACGGTATGAGTTTTGTTAGTCTTTATAACAGGCTAAGAGTACTAAGTATTTCGTTTTCATAATGGCTAACTTTACAGGAACGGGTGAGAATTAATATGGACTGTATGAAAATCAATGAGTGCAAGTTGAAGCATTTTGCTGATAATGACGAGCCTATACTACATTGTAGTTTTGCAAGGCCTAATGGTGATTGAATCAATTCCAATGAATTTGATTGCTTTTTATAGTCATTTGTTTTCAATTTGCAGGTTTGTGAATTTCTTATAACAAGAAATATATCACAAAATATCGTGGATTTTTTCCGCAGACAGAAGGTATCGTTCTTTTACATTTTCTTATCTCTCATCTCAATCATAGTGTTTTTAGACTACCAAATAATTCTTATCTCTAGCTTTCTAATAGGCCTCACCTGATTTCATTTTTTTTTTATGTTTGGGCTCATTTTCCTAACCCAATGAAAATCCAACTGTTGAATTATCATTTTATTAATTTGTCCGATTGTCTTTATAATTATAGATAGATGGAAAAGTTATTGAATTGTCTTCAGACGAGAAACTAATTGTTTATGGGCTGGTAGCCATAGGGGACAGGGTAACTTTTCGTGAGAGATGCAAGACCATTTTTTTTTTCTTCCGATGTTTTGCCCCATGGGCTGAATGTGAGACAGGACCATGTCCTTATGTATTGGGCCTAATTCTGACCCATGTAAAATAAAGAATTTATCATTATTATTATATCTAATGTAGACCTACCCCGTCCTTTGGCTATTGAATCCGATTCTCGGCAAGTCGGAAAATGTATGAAGAGAAAGGAATTACTTAAACTTCTACGGAATAATAACAAAAGAGACAACCCACCAAACAAAGTATCGTTTGGAAGACCTAAAAATAATTTCAGAACTGTAACATTTGGATTGAGACTTGGAAAGAGAACGTTGAAGCTGACAGTGACGATGAAAGGCAGGCCTCTCTTGTTAAGTCCCCTCTCGGAGATAAGAATACCATTGCCTTTCAGTTAGAAATATAGTCATCTTATTAAGAAATGTTAACTGTTGCCAAAAATCATTTCTTTCCGAATGGAGAGAATCCAGTGCTTGGTTCTGTAGATATCTTTGTTGTAGAAATAGTCAATGCTAGAAATTGCAACGTAGAAGTTGGTGTTTCACCCTTTACATTTGGAGAATATTTGGAAAGAAAAAAAATTCCGGGTACACCAAAACTTTACGTACTATGTTCACCGTTCAATGACGATGAATTGGAAAAATCTGCATTCGCTACAGATACAACCAATGTAGTTACATATAATACTACTACTGCCAGTACCAGTACCACATTTGAATTGAATGATCACAATGTAGAAGAACAAAATGAACAGATTACAGAAATTGCAACTGATGATTTTCCATTAATTTTTGAAAATGTTTCTACAGAAGACAATAGTTTTTTACTTCTACAGACCAATTACTTCCAGGCCACTTCTCCTAGTAGAGAGGTTCTTATAAGGATAAATAACCAAGAACCTATCACGATGGGCATTTCCAGTGAAATCAATGAAATTGTGGACAATTTGATTGCTGAAATAAAAAGTAAACATATTTTACGACAATACCAAATAAGAATAATAACTGGTGGGCCCTTGGACATAGAGGATGAAGCTATTGCACTGAAAGGAGAGACCAACTTTATTATGATGGATCGATCTAATATTGTACAGACTGGGTTTTCTGAGATAAGAAATACTGAGAATTTAAGAAATACAATTCAATTCTATGGCGAGGTAGAAATGTATCTATTTCGGCAAAGCATGGCTTAATTAATTTAATTAATTTGGCATTTTGATAATTTGGTTGGCACCGTCTAAATTCCAATGGTAATTGTTTCCTAACATTATTTTTATCTTGTATTCTTTTATAATATCAGAAAATATTAGCATTTTAGGTTGAATTATGTTGTTATAATTTATTAAATTTACTTACTTTACTACATAAACCCACTTATTATTTTGTATTACTAGTGAAGATCCCTATAAATAGAGCTATTCAACTAACGATTTCAACTGACTTGTCATCTACCTAACTAACGAGTTTATGAAAAAACTAATTTTAATGTGATCTATTCTATTATTTCATTTAAATATGTGTCTTATCTACTTTGTTATAGTCATTATTTGTCATTATTAAGTATTGCTTATATTTAATCAAGATTGCTGATGGTTTGTATTTTTGTACATTTATTTTATAAAGAAAAGTACTTTGTTTTTATTACGACATATATTTCGTATTCATTTCAAAACACTGTCAGTGACGTTGCCAAGACGTCCCGGCCTGGTCTCTGATTACCTGAGTCGCTCGCATTGTGGAATCCCCAAAAATAAATATTATTTATCATCTTGAATAGTTTGCGGGTAACAAATGTACCATAATGAAAGTTATGTTTTCGGGTTTTTATTTGAAAATTATTAAGATATAAAGTGGTAAATTAGATAACTTTTAATGAAGATCAAATCAATACATCATTATTAACAAATCATAACATAGGAGATACTTCGTTCATATTTGAGGATGTTTTGTACACAGTAATAAACATTGTCATAGGTCGTTTCGTAACATAATGATAATTTATTAAAATACAACACATTACCTACTTGAAAGATTGAATTTGTGTCTGCATCGACTTCTTTGGCCAATACTTAGTTTCTGGATACAATTTCAAAATATTATGACCATGAAAATCTCGAGCTTGTCAAAATAAGAGTTGACCACATTTGATCAACATGGACTTGACTGTCAGTGTGTCACTTCACACAAAACAACTATTTTTAAGAAATATCCTTCTGCCTATCAAATCTCTCATTATCTCACAAAATCTGAAAGAAAATTCAATTTCATACATAAAATTCCAAATCTAGACCAAAAAACACAAAAAGATAGCAATGCGATGCATTGAAATACGCCCAAATGGCAGCCATACAATATGTTAAAGATTTTAATACGTTTAACGATATATCTCTGTTAAAAGTATCCTACAACACAAAAATCAGATCAGATCAACTTTAAGTCCCCAATAACCCACATGCCAAATATTTTAATGACACCATATCTAACAAACGTTACAGAAATAACATGATGGCGATTAGCAGTAAGTCATGCTAGTTTACCGGGAAATTTATCACAGGAATTATTGATTGATGCACGACTTTCACAAAAGGTTTGCTTCTATTATAAAAGATACATTCACAATTTCAAGCCGGTCGTCGGCAGATGTCGAGTGTTCTGAAGTTAAAACTAAATAAAACTTAGGTCTAAAAAAGCCAACGTGTACAAGCGATATCTGATTTAAGCTATTGATATCGGGACGAATAAAATAAATTTTAGTAAGATAAAACCTTATTAGGCCTACCGGTATATAAATATTTTGTCGATATGAGGATATGGCCCTCCAACATAATGTAGCGTAGGACATCCATTTCAGAATTTGACCTACTTAATCGGAGATTTTCTTTGGAAAATCAGTCGAGAAGACTGTCGTCAACATATTGACTCAACTCACTATTTTACATGTTTTGATTTAAACATATTTTATTGAAATTATCAAATGGATTTGGTACAAGTTAACAAAACTTAATCAAAACCATCTCCATAGTACAAAATAGGTTATATCATAGGCAACAAGTGATTAAACGTTAAATCAAACAAAAAGAACAAAGGAAAATTAAAGAACATTATGTACAAAATGAAGGTAAGAGAGAAGGCAAGAAGAGAAATAAGCCACACAACTTCAAGTTTAACATTCAGGAATTATGACACATATTGATACTTCATTACATTTCAAATCTGCCTGTAGCCTTAATATAATTTTGAACATGTTTGAAAAGCTTAGAATTCTGGTCATAAGTAGCATTGGGATCACCCCATAAGAGAATGTTTAAGTCAAGCTTGGTTTCAGTCAGGTTAGCAAATAAAACGGTTCTCGGTTTCATATAATTGGCACAGACGAAGAAAAAATGATAAGCATCTTCAATGGGTGCACCACAATCACATTTAGTATTTGTCACTATGTCATATTTTATTAAATCAGATTTTAGAGAACTGTTGCCATGACGAAGTTTAGTGTGAATGATATTTTCAAATCTGTTACCCTTGCAGAAAAAACTTGGAGCAAAACAAGAACTAATTTGAGATTTTAATCTATATTTGAATGAATTTATACTGTCTGAGGATTTTATATTTTCGCTAAGGCTATTCCAGTCACGGATAGTAGCTGGAAAAAAGGAATTTTGTTTGGAATTTAGCCTTGAAAACGGAATCGGGATATCATTTGAATTGCGTAAATTGTGATGTCTGTCAAAGTTGTTAATGTTGTTTAAGATATCATTCATGTAGTCAGGTGCATGACCATTAATGATTTTGTACAAAGCAACAAGTCGCCGATTTTTTCTCCTATCAATTAATTTGGGCCAACCGGTTTCGAAGTATAAAGACTGCCTACTTGAGTATTTCGGAAGGCCGGTTACGATCCTAGCTGCCTCAAGCTGAACCTTTTCAAGAGCCTCAGAATCGCCATCGCCACACCCGTCCCACACTTCACAACAATATTCTAATCTGGATCTTATGAAGCTTTTGTATATATTGCTTAAAGTTTTCTGGGATAGTTGATACTTCAGTTTTCTTAATATATTTAATAATTTTGACGCAGAATTACAGATGTTTTGAATATGACTATTCCATTTAACGTCAGACGAAAACGTAACACCCAGGTGTTTATGAGATTTTAAAATTTCTAATCTTTCATTGCCAAAACATATATTAGGTTTTATATAGTTTGATTTATTTGTGAAAAGGACAACTTTAGTTTTCTTTGGATTAAATTTGACCAACCAGATAGACGCCCATCTATCTAATGAAACGAGATCAGCGTTTAAAGAAAGTTCTATATCAGTAATTGATGACTGATTACAACCAATCGCTGTATAATCAGCAAATAGACGCGAAATGTTTTGTAATGTGTCATGGATATCATTCAAATAAACCAAAAAGAGAAACGGGCCAAGTACTGAACCTTGTGGAACGCCTGAAAAAAGTGATAGTTCTGACGAGACTGAATTTCCTACAAAGACACTTTGACGACGTTCATTAACATAACTATCAAACCAGCGCAATATATTATCAGAAATTCCATATTTTTGTAATTTTAGAATCAGACCGCGAAGAAAGACACGATCAAAAGCCTTTGATATGTCGCAGAATGTGAAACATGAGTATTTTCTCTGATCAAGGGCATTAACAATATCATTGTAGACTTCTAATAACTGAAAGACCGGCGAATACGATGGTCGAAAACCTGACTGATATTTATATATCAGATTATTATCGTTGAAGTAACTATAAAGATGATTAAAAACAATCCTTTCAAAAATCTTGCTCAACGAGCTTAGCAGAGATAATTTGTGACTTCTGATTTTGAACCGTTTTTGAAAAGTGGCATAACCCGAGCATGTTTCCATACATTAGGGAAAACGCCCTCGATTATCGATTTGTTATAAATCAAACTTAGAGGTTTACAAATTGTTTCAATAGTCTTTTTAAGTACTGTGTGGCTGATATTGTCGCTGCCATTTGCTTTTCTGGGTTTCAAACGTTTTATAACACGCTTAATTTCATCTGCAGTGATTTCCGGAAGTGAGAATTTGTGGGAAGTGCGATACTCAAATTCAGGTAGTTCAGCGTTTGACTTATTACTGCAAACAGATGCAAAAAACGCATTAAGAAGTTCAGCTTTTCCAGCATCAGTATCGGCTATACGACCAGTATTGGGGTCGGATAGAGGAGGTATTTTACTTGACGATTCTTGTTTGAGAATCTTTTTTAAGCATTGCCAATAAATATAATCGGAAGATTTTACATCATCACTATTAAGACCTTCGACAAGTTTCTTTTCATATTCATATTTTAACACTTTTTTCAGATTATTAACCTTGTTACGTTGTTTTTTAAATTTAAGGATATCACCTCCACTTTTCGTTCGTATAGCCTTTTTCCTGAAACGGTTGCGAATTCGTATTTCACGACGTATATTTGAATTAAACCAAGGTTTATCTGATGGTCTTATTATGACAGTTTTCTTTTTGATACATAGATCGATAAATTCATTTAGAATCTTATAAAATTCATTGCAAGCATCGTTTACAGTAAGTTTAGCAAAAAGGTCAGGCCAATCAAAATGTTTGATCAAATCATTCAACAACTCAAAATTTGCTGTCTTGTAGAGGTAAATGTCTCGACTGTAGTCAACTGGGCAAGGTACAGCAAAGTCGAATATAGCATGGATACCCTTATGATCAGATATTTTTGGATCGAAATCAATAACTTCAGATAGCTCTGGAGTGATGAGATCATTTGTTAAAATCACGTCAAGTATTGTGGAGGTTTTCTCAGTTACTCTTGTTGGAACAGTAATTACATGTTTGAGATTAGTTGTGGGTAGCAACTGGTTTAACCGACAATTCGGACGTTGAATATCATCGTTTAAATCACCCACAATAAAAATATTTGAGGACTTTTCATAAGCTAATTCGATACTTATTTCCAATTTAGCATAGAAATCAGTAGGGTCAGTGTCTGGTGGTTTATAATATGTCCCTAACAAGATTATTTTGCCTTTAAAGTGACATTCGACCCAGATACTTTCAATATTTGCGCATTCAAGATCTAATCTTCGGCTACATATTATATTTTCGGAAATATAAACTAAAACTCCACCCCCATAGCAATTTCTGTCCTTTCGGAATGGCTTTTGAAAACACGCCCACTGAAGAACATTGTCTGGAATGCTCTCGTCTAAATGAGTTTCTGTAAAACAACAAATATGGCTCTCTTCTACATCATTTTTGATCAAGTCCAATTTATGGCGAATGCTTCTGGCATTAAGGTGGAAAATTGACAATTTGTTATCACAAAGTGGACCGGGATTTGAATGCACATCACCAGCTTTCAATAATAGGTCGAAATGATTTACAGATTTGTTATTAATGAAATATTTTTGAGAAGTCATCGACGCTCAATGTCTGTTTAGTTCTTTGTTTAAATTTAGTAAATATATGTGGATGACAAAGAGTGACAACTCATCATGAAAAGTACCAATCGTGATGTGAATGCTAAAACGGAATTGGTGGCTCTTTTTGATAGACAAAAGTAAGAAAAATTGGAGAATACAACAGGCAAAAAAATAATACTGAAAATAAAACATTTCAACAAAGAATACTAAGGAAAATATACAAATATAAACAGAAAACTACACAAATTTAATTATGAAAAGTTTAGCAAACGATTCTAAACAAACAGGAATGTAGGAGGTTGTCTAAGCAAATAGAATAATTCATAGGATGACAGCATTTTAAAATATGTTTAAAAATTGAAAATGTGGATACCGCTTGTCCATCTATGTTTGGTCAATGCAACAGAACCTATTTCACTTCCTAAACATACAACACAGTTATAAAGTTAGGCTAATGAGAGTATTTTGTGGAACGGAGGTGAAGTAAAATTGTAAGGAGCAGAGGCATGGGATAATATTTCCATTTGGTAAACCTTATTAAAGCACGAAACCGAAAGGAAATAAGGATTACCCTGGAACAGTCAAACAGATATCTAAGATATTATTTTGAAAGGAACACTGGCATTCAATGCTACAAGAATCGGAAGGAGCGGTTAGTCTACATCAGAAATTAGTGAGCTTGTTGTGAAATTTACAGTCAGTCTATAAACCAGTTAAGGTGATGATAACAGTATTCATCAAGTTAATATCAGTTCATGTTAAGAACAGTAATCACCTATGATTTTCTTGAAATCGTTATAAGTCTTAAAGTAATTATTTCATCCAATTGTTCGGCCTACTAATTCGTATAAAAATGTATTGAACAGAAATAATTGAAGACAAAACAAGTACATTTTAAGTTCAAACTTAATCACACATTTTGCAAAGTAATTATCAATTAGCAAGTGACTTATTCAGGTCCATGTGTTGTTCTAATTTAATTTTTTTTCCATTGAGACTCTCGACCATAATTTTGCCATTTGTGAACCATGCCCTTTTAACATTTTACATGTCATAATAACATTGTTTGACGAATGCACTGCATACTTTGATAATATAATAACACAAACACAAACCTTCGTGAAATATAAAAAGAAAGAAATTTAAGCTGTAGAAGTGACAAGATCGACATAATTTATTAAATTTTAGACTCGACAATCCAGTCCTTCTGATTTCTATGTAATAGTAATTAGTCTGGGCGACAGAGACTACAATTCGCGGGTTTATTGAAAACGGATTGGTTGTGACGTCGAAAAAGGGGAGGTCTGTCGAATTGTCAATATTGTCGACTAGAAAATAAGTACAAGAATGTAACCCTGAAGTTTTATGCTATATCTCGGCCAAAAATTGTCCGATCAGCACCAAAATCAATAGGGATCCTCTTTGTAATGTTATTAACCCATATAACAAAAATAAAAAAGATCCATTGAGAATTGTAGACTGTAGAGTGAGTACAAGAAAAATGTGAACAGACACACACACACACACACACACACAGACAGACAGACAGGGGTGATCACAATATACGACCAAAATACATTTTGGGCGTATAAAAATGAGAAACAAATAGGACTTCTAAATATAGCACGGACTGAATTTTTTAGTGGTCTGAATCCACTAGACTGGAGCGCCACTAACAAAAGTGAAGGGCAGAAACCAAAACGTGATTATTCAATTTTGTTTGAGTTGTTGCTGTTAATTTGTTTCAAAATGTTGAGAACTTTATTCAGCCGTTCGTTTCTAACCGTAAGTTTTTGTAAATTTCATTACATTTATTAAGAATCTAGAAATAAGGGCCGATTGTCGATTGTACTTTTGTTTGTTGTACGGTAAGTCAAAATGTTTGAAGGTCTTTGAAAATGGTCAAAGAAATCTTTGATTTAAAACTTTGAAGGATTTTCTTGGAATAGAATCACACAATTCTTTTCTAAGATCTTGGGTAGACTTTGATGAGGATTAACCAAGCAGAGTTGAGTTTGGGAATAAGGGAAAGAATAAAAGCACATGGTAAAAACACATTCTCCCAAACAGAGTTGTCTCTCATTCAAGTCTTTCCTAGACCGAATCATCTAGTCTCTCACTGCCTTCAGCAGAGAGACAGAAGACCAAAGTAGGAATATTTATCGTGAAATAGCGTAACCAATTTGGTTGCGTTAAATTATTTGTCTTCCTTGAGTTTTTTTTATCAAAAAATTTCAATTTTCCTGTATGTTAATAGGTCAGCTACATACCACCCCCCTATTTGACAGAATAAACCACTGATTGTTGACTAATCTAAGTTAAGATATCCAAGCGTGGAGCTATTTTTAAGATGGTTGCCATTTTAAATAAGACTTACTGTCATTGAAAATTTCAGCCAATCAAAAGACTTGTATCGAAATCAATGATTTAGATCACGTGATTTTAATGTTTATTTGATAAAGATGGCGACTTTGATTGTGTAAAAATAGCCGCCTGATGAACATTTATCGAATTTGCACACAAGTACATAATGTCAATTTGTTGAAAGGTACATATTATCCCACAATTATCTTTTACTTTACAAAAATTACTGTTCTCAAAGGTCTAAAGGAAGTATTACAAAATTTTGTGTTCTCAACAGGCTTGGTCATCTGTCTCTAAAATACGTAGTATTATTTAGAGTCAACATGTCGGTATAAGTTTTTCGATATTCAATCACAATAATTCAATATAATAGCATCATGAAAATCTTGAACTAGTCAAAATAAAAGTAGACCACAACATTTTTTTAACACTCTCACTGCACACAAAAATTTTTTTTTTAAAAATTTAAGATTAACCCTGAACTTGAAATACTCTCATTTCATAATATCTGAAAGAAAGTGCAATTTCAGACATTAAATTCCAAATCTAGACCTAAATATATACATGCTAAAAAAAAGATAGAGAGTTTTGAAAAATAACACAGACTATTTGGTGGTTTGAATTTCATCTGCAGGGGTTCAAATTAAAACTCGCCCAGTCGCAATTGGCAACCAAAAATTCTACTGAAACTAAAATCCTGGTAAAGGTTGCCCAGCTGGCAACCTTTTTTTGGACTACTTTCGCTTTATATCGGAATTTTATGTTAGCTGTGCAATTATCACAAAACAAAATCTGGGTGTGAGGGATTGACTCTGTTGTCAAGTCTTTTAACTCCTTGTAACTGTTTTTGGAGACCGGAAGAACGTTTTTTTTTTATATGTAATTTTCTTATAGCCTGTAAACATCCATTTTCTAAATTCTTGTGGAGATTTTTAGAGGGTGTAATTAAACTGGAAACTGGAACAAAAAGAAAGAATGACTATTTTATTTTACTGGGCACCTAAAAATTTCAATGGGCACAAAAAAATTGTATGTTAGGGGCCCAGTGGGCTCCTGACGTGACTGTCTTAATTTGAATCCCTGGGATGAGATAAATGCGTGTCATCAGATTTGAATGAAACTTGCTGTGATCAGTAATATTGATGAGATCTCGGACAAGTTCGAAATTGGCGATTTTTCGATGAACAGTTTTTGAGTTATTGCACTTGACTTAGCCGCAACGCGTCAAAATTGGCTTGTGAACGCGATAGAGACTACAGTTTTCATCGGATTTAAATGAAACTTTCTGTGATCAGTAATATTGATGAGATCTCGGACAAGTTTGAAATTGGCGATTTTTCGATGAACGGTTTTTGATAGAGGGGTGGAAACTACTATCTCGTAGTTCCGGGAAAGCACGGGCCTAGGAATCAGACCTAATTTTTATTTCCTCGCACCGATCGGGATTCGAACCCACGGCACCTAGTCGCCTAGCAGACGACAGTCCAACTCGCTAACCACTGAGCCATTCACCACCCTAAAAAAGTGGTTTCAGAACTCAGTTTTAACGAGAAGTACTGTCGCCTACACGATTCAAATGAATGTTTTCTTACACCCGCTCGGGGAGACAGCCATATATCCTGGCACTGGCAGATTTAGATAGAGGGGTGGAAACTACTATCTCGTAGTTCCGGGAAAGCACGGGCCTAGGAATCAGACCTAATTTTTATTTCCTCGCACCGATCGGGATTCGAACCCACGGCACCTAGTCGCCTAGCAGACGACAGTCCAACTCGCTAACCACTGAGCCATTCACCACCCTAAAAAAGTGGTTTCAGAACTCAGTTTTAACGAGAAGTACTGTCGCCTACACGATTCAAATGAATGTTTTCTTACACCCGCTCGGGGAGACAGCCATATATCCTGGCACTGGCAGATTTAGATAGAGGGGTGGAAACTACTATCTCGTAGTTCCGGGAAAGCACGGGCCTAGGAATCAGACCTAATTTTTATTTCCTCGCACCGATCGGGATTCGAACCCACGGCACCTAGTCGCCTAGCAGCAACAGTCCAACTCGCTAACCACTGAGCCATTCACCACCCTAAAAAAGTGGTTTCAGAACTCAGTTTTAACGAGAAGTACTGTCGCCTACACGATTCAAATGAATGTTTTCTTACACCCGCTCGGGGAGACAGCCATATATCCTGGCACTGGCAGATTTAGATAGAGGGGTGGAAACTACTATCTCGTAGTTCCGGGAAAGCACGGGCCTAGGAATCAGACCTAATTTTTATTTCCTCGCACCGATCGGGATTCGAACCCACGGCACCTAGTCGCCTAGCAGACGACAGTCCAACTCGCTAACCACTGAGCCATTCACCACCCTAAAAAAGTGGTTTCAGAACTCAGTTTTAACGAGAAGTACTGTCGCCTACACGATTCAAATGAATGTTTTCTTACACCCGCTCGGGGAGACAGCCATATATCCTGGCACTGGCAGATTTAGATAGAGGGGTGGAAACTACTATCTCGTCAAGTTATTGCACTTGACTTCACCAAAACGCGTCAAAATTGGCTTGTGAACGCGATAGAGACTACAGTTTTCATCAGATTTGAATGAAACTTGCTGTGATCATTTATATTGATGAGATCTTGAACAAGTTTGAAATTGGCGATTTTTCCATGAATGGTTTTTGAGTTATTGCACTTGACTTAGCCAAAATGCGTCAAAATTGACTTGTGAACGTTATAGAGACTATAGTTTTCATCAGATTTGAATGAAACTTGCTGTGATCATTTATATTGATGAGATCTTGGACAAGTTCGAAATTGGTGATTTTTCGATGAATGGTTTTTGAGTTATTGCTCTTGACTTAGTCAAAACGCCTCAAAATTGGCTTGTGAACTGGATAGAGATCACAATTTTCATTTGATTTGAATGAAATATGGTGTTATCATTTATATTGATGAAATTTTGGACATGTTTGATTGTGACGATTTTTGGGTGAACGTGTTTTGAGTTATTGGCCTTGACTAAGTCAAATTGCGCCGAAATAGACTTGTGAACACAATAGAGACAACAGTTTTCATCTGATGGGAATGAAATTTGATGTGATCATTGAAGTTGATGTCATCTTGGTCAAGTTCGAAATTGATATACTGTTTTTGAGTTATTGCACTTGGCTTAGTCAAAACGCGGCTTGTGATTGCGATAGACAATACAGTTTTCATCTGATTTTAATGAAATTTGTTGTGAACATTTATATTGACGAGAACTTGGATTAGACCTAAATAATCTTAGAGTTTTTGCCTGTGTTAAAACAGAAAATATATTTTAATGTGGGCGTATCTTGCTAGGCAACCACTTGTCTTAATTTCAACCCCTGCTGCTGATAATGCTGTTGACAGCCCTGGTGGTTTACTTTCATTTTGACTAGAATTTTTGTAAAGAAACCAAGTTTTAGCCAGGATTTCATATGACATATTGCAGAGTTTTCAACAAGAATTCTAGCAAAAAAAAGTTATAGAAGGTTGAATTTTGAGATTTAATATGGAAGGAGATGGCAAATTATTCAACTTGAGCATACAACTTTTGCTCCTGTGAAGAGTAACTCATACATTATACTAAAACACTGCTGTAGAAAGTCAGACCCCTTGCTTCCCCCCTTAAAAACATCCTATTTCGCCCAACTCTGGACCTTGTAATTCGACTTTTGCTTACAAATTTGATTTATGTGTCATTTTGTCCAGTTTAATGTCATAACCAAACCTACTTGTGTTTGTGGATAAACTTGTTGTGTTGATGAGAGGAAATGTCAAAAAGACAAAAACATTTTTTTGTCAGTATTTTGTGACATAACAATGATTATTTTAGGGAATGATGCAGGTAATAATATAATTTAACATAGTCTGATTGTAGATGATTTTCAATAAACAGGAATAGAAACAGGGTACAAAATAAGCAGTTTGCGATGCAATTTTCGGCAAATTGCCATGTAGTTTCTACCAGTGGAGCAGTTTTTTAGCATTGCATTTAAATTTCACCAAATCATGCTTAGATCAGTAGATCTATGTTTTACAGAAATAAATCACTATTTTTATGAAGATGATGTGATAATGAATCGTTATTCTGTAATAATCTCTTTTAAGATATTTTCTTAAAAATACGATGGCCTTTATTGTTATTTTTTATTCATG
>CM060203.1:20811145-20828436 GCA_030562195.1 Nipponacmea schrenckii
ATTTTTGTCTGCATCGACTTCTTTGGCCAATACTTAGTTTCTGGATAAAATTTTAAAAATATTATGACCATGAAAATATCGAGCTTGTCAAAATAAGAGTTGACCACATTTGATCAACATGGACTTGACTGTCAGTGTGTCAAATATCCTTCTGCCTATCAAATCTCTCACTATCTCACAAAATCTGAAAGAAAATTCCATTTCAATACATAAAATTCCAAATCTAGACCAAAAAACACAAAAAATGGGAAACAAATAGGACTTCTAAATATAGCACGGACTGAATTTTTTAGTGGTCTGAATCCACTAGACTGGAGCGCCACTAACAAAAGTGAAGGGCAGAAACCAAAACGTGATTATTCAATTTTGTTTGAGTTGTTGCTGTTAATTTGTTTCAAAATGTTGAGAACTTTATTCAGCCGTTCGTTTCTAACCGTAAGTTTTTGTAAATTTCATTACATTTATTAAGAATCTAGAAATAAGGGCCGATTGTCGATTGTACTTTTGTTTGTTGTAAGTCAAAATGTTTGAAGGTCTTTAAAAATGGTCAAAGAAATCTTTGATTTAAAACTTTGAAGGATTTTTTTGGGAATAGAATCACACAATTCTTTTCTAAGATCTTGGGTAGACTTTGATGAGGATTAACCAAGCAGAGTTGAGTTTGGGAATAAGGGAAAGAATAAAAGCACATGGTAAAAACACATTCTCCCAAACAGAGTTGTCTCTCATTCAAGTAGGGTGTTCAGGTCATTTTTTGTTTATGATGCTAGAACAGTGAAAATAGGCTCAAATTAACCAGCTCTTTTCAAAGGTGGAAATACAGTTTACAGAATGAAAATATCTCAATTAGAACAAAAGTTATGGCAGTTTGAAGTCGAGAAATGGGGGGTGATTTTGTCTAAAATGCTCCTTTTTTGGGCTCAACAAAAAGGTCAAAGGTTAACGACTCCAAAAAGGAGAAATTTAATGTAAAAAGAACCAAAAAAAATACAAATATAATCTTTAATTTTAAAGATATTTACAAAATTCTTTCGGTTTCATAAATTTTAAGGCGAATTTCAACAAATTCTAGGTAAAAAAAAAAAATTCCGCGCAATTTATGTCGGCCATTTTGTTTCCAAAAGACATAAATTTTGCCCGCGTCAAAAGTTAATGTCACTTTAATCCATAATTTGACTATATTATTCAGTTTTAAAGTTCCATTCCATTACAATTTAGATGAAGTACCATTTTGAGATTAAAATTTACACAGTTTGTTACCATGGTAACCATTTTTATTCAAGATGGCCGCCACTTCGTACGCGACGATGCAAATATTTCCAAAAATAAAAAAAAAAAAATTTTCATTCACTAAATATGAACTTGTCATATATCATTTTAAAGCTCTTTTTTACAGGATTCTAATGATACCAGAATTAACCACATAAAACATAGCAGTCAAATACTATAACCCCTGTAAGATTTACAAAAAAAGCAATAAATAAAAAAATTTTAAAAAAAAATTGAAAAAATATAAATGTAAGTCCTAAAAGCTAACTTGGTCACAGCAAATTGTCTCCCTTTGGCCACACATTGATTTCAACTCACTTTTCCCCAGAGTTGTTCAAAATTTGAACCTAAAAAGAATGCCAATACTAAAAAAAAGGAAAATATATCCTAGTAATTCTCTTAAAAATTTTTAAAATTAAAAATTTTTTTTTTTTTAAATTATAGACCATAACTCTGCCTTGGTCACAGTCTAACTAAGTAGCAAATTGGTTCCATATGATCACAAGATGAATTAAATTCTCATGCCACACTGTTGTTTAAAACATAAAAATCCAAAAAAATTATAAAAAAAAAATATTATAAAAGTCCAAAAAATTTTGTCAAGTGCTAACCCTAACTATGTCAAAGCTAGGGTTAACAAATTATCTCCCTTTGACCACAGGCTGTAATCAGATTAGAAGTCAACTAAGAAAATATAAAAATTTTTAAAAAACTTCAAAAATTTTTTTTTTTAACTTGTTAAATTATCCTCCACAACCCCTAGACAAGTTCTTTTTAAACATTATTTGCCTAATTTAGGTTGATTTTCACTACCGGTAACTGTTTTTCTTTTCCAAACCCACAATTAAAGAAAACAAAGAGTTTAAGTCAGGTCTAACTGAGATCTAGCAATATTACACACCTTTGTGGAACAAATGTAATCGTTACTAATAAAAAATATGTTTTCCATGAATGTGGGTTTTCTTGTAAATTACTAGGTAGGCCCAACTAGGCCTAAGCTTAGACCTACTAAACTAGATAATATACTGTCATTCATGATATTCAAGATTCTTCTATTAAAATATTCACTTACTTTAACAACAACAAAATTAATGTTTAATTATAACTTAACATAAAACTGTTGATTTCCATCACCTGTAATGAATAAGGTAAAAATCATAAATATGTCCATATTATTAATTATTAGGTCTCATAATTTATAGACTAGGCCTACACCTAATCATAGACCCCAATTATTGAATGGTAATGACTCTAGTATCAGAGTAAATCAAGCTAGGCATATGGATTTCTTCAACTAAATTTCTACAAAGCTGACAAAAAAAAAAAAAAAAATTTTCATTAGATCTACTTTTGTGCTTAGCATTTGAGAAATTGGAAGTCAAAAAAAGTAAACATTCAACGATTTTGCTGTGGGAAGGAACAACGAAAATCGGGACTTTTGAAAGCAACCTTCATCAAATGATGAATTCCATTTATTCTCATTTCTAGAAACCCAATTATAGAAACATTCGCTATGATTTTAGACTCTTTATTTATCCTGTTTTAAACGATAGAAAACTTCAAATTTACCGTTATTTTCCATGACTGGGGTTGAAAGTTCAAAATGTGTAGTCGAAGTCGTCCAGACATCTACTATCATTAAACTGCATTACTGTCATTTACGTCATATTGATCAAGCATTATTCGGTGTATCACGTGATGCGCAAGTGTATCACGTAACACACAACCACAGTCGGCAAACTTCAAAGGAATCTGATTCTGTACCACCCTACCTATTTTCAAATCAATTTCCGGGAGAACTGGCTGAACGGAATTAGTAAAACTAAAAAAAGGAATGTCACTCGATAGACATAGAAACATTATCCGAGTGAACAAAGTTTTCATCGTACCTGGAAATGTCCGAAAATTTGAGCTTTTCACGTATTTTCAACGCTGTTTTTACAAATTTCAAATTTTTTTTTTTGTTCACTCGAATTTATAATATTCATCCATTTTTCTAATCACCAGTACCACTTTTGTCAAAATCGATGCAGTCAATTCTCCCGGAAATTCGTTTAAAAAAACCTTCCATTTTCGCAAAAAATGGAGTCATTGGCGACAAAATGGCCGACGGTCGAAAAATCGACTTCAACTTGAAATTTTTCGAAAACGAGTAGATATAAAAATTATTAAAAAACCTTGTTGAAAAGCTTATTCAATTTCACATTTACTGATATATAATATGTCTTGGTGTAAAATCGTGGGATTTGGGGAGGAATTGTTGAAGACGTGAAGGTAACGATTTCGCCATTTTAGACAAGATTGCGTGACGTCACTGAACACCCTAATTCAAGTCTTTCCTAGACCGAATCATCTAGTCTCTGACCAAAGTATGAAAATTTATTGTGAAATAGCGTAACCAATTTGGTTGCGTTAAATTATTTGTCTTCCTTGAGTTTTTTTTATCAAAAAATTTCAATTTTCCTGTATGTTAATAGGTCAGCTACAAACCACCCCCCTATTTGACAGAATAAACCACTGATTGTTGACTAATCTAAGTTAAGATATCCAAGCGTGGAGCTATTTTTAAGATGGTTGCCATTTTAAATAAGACTTACTGTTATTGAAAATTTCAGCCAATCAAAAGACTTGTCTCAAAATCAATGATTTAGATCACGTGATTTTAATGTTTATTTGATAAAGATGGCGACTTTGATTGTGTAAAAATAGCCGCCTGATGAACATTTATCGAATTTGCACACAAGTACATAATGTCAATTTGTTGAAAGGTACATATTATCCCACAATTATCTTTTACTTTACAAAAATTACTGTTCTCAAAGGTCTAAAGGAAGTATTACAAAATTTTGTGTTCTCAACAGGCTTGGTCATCTGTCTCTAAAATACGTAGTATTATTTAGAGTCAACATGTCGGTATAAGTTTTTCGATATTCAATCACAATAATTCAATATAGCATCATGAAAATCTTGAACTAGTCAAAATAAAAGTAGACCACAACATTTTTTTAACACTCTCACTGCACACAAAATTTTTTTTTTAAATTAAGATTAACCCTGAACTTGAAATACTCTCATTTCATAATATCTGAAAGAAAGTGCAATTTCAGACATTAAATTCCAAATCTAGACCTAAATATATACATGCTAAAACCCCAAGATAGAGAGTTTTGAAAAATAACACAGACTATTTGGTGGTTTGAATTTCATCTGCAGGGGTTCAAATTAAAACCTGCCCAGTCACAATTGGCAACCAAAAATTCTACTGAAACTAAAATCCTGGTAAAGGTTGCCCAGTTGGCAACCTTTTTTTGGACTACTTTCGCTTTATATCGGAATTTTATGTTAGCTGTGCAATTATCACAAAACAAAATCTGGGTGTGAGGGATTGACTCTGTTGTCAAGTCTTTTAACTCCTTGTAACTGTTTTTGGAGACCGGAAGAACGTTTTTTTTTTATATGTAATTTTCTTATAGCCTGTAAACATCCATTTTCTAAATTCTTGTGGAGATTTTTAGAGGGTGTAATTAAACTGGAAACTGGAACAAAAAGAAAGAATGACTATTTATTTTACTGGGCACCTAAAAATTTCAATGGGCACAAAAAAATTGTATGTTAGGGGCCCAGTGGGCTCCTGACGTGACTGTCTTAATTTGAATCCCTGGGATGAGATAAATGCGTGTCACCGGCAATTAAAATACAAAGTAAAGAATATTTTATTGATTAATGGTAAAGAATTTTGATATTGAAAATGGTAGATCTTGTGAAAGAAAGAAATAAAGTTGGTAGATTTGGTTTGTGGTAGTTAGGGGCCCAGTATGTTCCTGTTCTGGTTTTTATACGCCCACATTATAATGTGGTCGTATATTGTCGTCACCCCTGTCCGTCGGTCCGTCCGTCGGTCAATCCGTCCCCAATTGCTTGTGAACGCAATAGAGCCTACAGTTTTTGTCGGATTTAAATGAAACTTGCTGTGATCATTTATATTGATGAGATCTCGGACAAGTTCGAAATTGGCTATTTTTCGATGAACGGTTTTTGAGTTATTGCACTTGACTTAGCCGCAACGCGTCAAAATTGGCTTGTGAACGCAATAGAGCCGACAGTTTTCATCGGATTTAAATGAAACTTTCTGTGATCAGTAATATTGATGAGATCTCGGACAAGTTCGAAATTGGCGATTTTTCGATGAACGGTTTTTGAGTTATTGCACTTGACTTCACCAAAACGCGTCAAAATTGGCTCGTGAACGCGATAGAGACTACAGTTTTCATCAGATTTGAATGAAACTTGCTGTGATCATTTATATTGATGAGATCTTGAACATGTTTGAAATTGGCGATTTTTCCATGAATGGTTTTTGAGTTATTGCACTTGACTTAGCCAAAACGCGTCAAAATTGACTTGTTAACGTGATAGAGACTATAGTTTTCATCAGATTTGAATGAAACTAGCTGTGATCATTTATATTGATGAGATCTTGGACAAGTTCGAAATTGGTGATTTTTCGATGAATGGTTTTTGAGTTATTGCACTTGACTTAGTCAAAACGCCTCAAAATTGGCTTGTGAACGGGATAGAGATCACAATTTTCATTTGATTTGAATGAAATTTGGTGTTATCATTTATATTGATGAAATTTTGGACAAGTTTGATCGTGACGATTTTTGGGTGAACGTGTTTTGAGTTATTGGCCTTGACTAAGTCAAATTGCGTCGAAATAGACTTGTGAACACAATAGAGACAACAGTTTTCATCTGATGGGAATGAAATTTGATGTGATCATTGAAGTTGATGTCATCTTGGTCAAGTTCGAAATTGATATACTGTTTTTGAGTTATTGCACTTGGCTTAGTCAAAACGCGGCTTGTGATTGCGATAGACAATACAGTTTTCATCTGATTTTAATGAAATTTGTTGTGAACATTTATATTGACGAGAACTTGGATTAGACCTAAATAAACTTAGAGTTTTTGCCTGTGTTAAAACAGAAAATATATTTTAAAGTGGGCGTATCTTGCTAGGCAACCACTTGTCTTAATTTCAACCCCTGCTGCTGATAATGCTGTTGACAGCCCTGGTGGTTTACTTTCATTTTGACTAGAATTTTTGTAAAGAAACCAAGTTTTAGCCAGGATTTCATATGACATATTGCAGAGTTTTCAACAAGAATTCTAGCAAAAAAAAGTTATAGAAGGTTGAACTTTGTGATTTAATATGGAAGGAGATGGCAAATTATTCAACTTGAGCGTACTTTTGCTCCTGTGAAGAGTAACTCATACATTATACTAAAACACTGCTGTAGAAAGTCAGACCCCTTGCTTCCCCCCTTGAACACGCCTTATTTCGTCCACATCAGGACCTTGTAATTCGACTTTTGCTTACAAATTTGATTTATGTGTCATTTTGTCCAGTTTAATGTCATAACCAAACCTACTTGTGTTTGTGGATAAACATGTTGTGTTGAGGAGTGGAAATGTCAAAAAGACAAAAACATTTTTTTGTCAGTATTTTGTGACATAACAATGATTATTTTAGGGAATGATGCAGGTAATAATATAATTTAACATAGAGTCTGATTGTAGATGATTTTCAATAAACAGGAATAGAAAGCCAATTGATTTATAGATTCATATTTCTATGGAATTTAAGTAATAAAAAAAGGAAATATATCATTGAAATAGTGTTATTCTCCTTAAAAACTGTTCTCTCAACTGGTGTTTAGGTGGGGGGTGTTTTTATACGCCCACATATAATGTGGACGTATATTGCGGTTGACCCTGTCCGTCCGTCCACAATTGATTGTGGCCACAATAGAGACCACAGTTTTCATCGGATTACAATGAAACTTGGTATGTGTCTCTGTCATCATAAAATCTCGGTTGCTTTCGAAAACCAGCTTTCTGACTTTTACGGTTGGTGAGTTATGCCCCCTTTCTTAGTGAGAATTCGTCAAATTCAGCTTGTGGGCGCGATACAGGCCACAATTTTTGTCCAATCTTTTCGAAACTTGGTATGTGTCTCTATCATCATAAAATCTTGGTTCCTTTCGAAAATCAGCTTTCTGACTTTTACGGTTGGTGAGTTATGCCCCCTTTCTTAGTGAGAATTTGTCAAATTCAGCTTGTAGGGTGGGCGCGATACAGGCCACAATTTTTGTTCAATCTTTTCGAAACTTGGTATGTGTCTCTATCATCATAAAATCTTGGTTCCTTTCGAAAATCAGCTTTCTGACTTTTACGGTTGGTGAGTTATGCCCCCTTTCTTAGTGAGAATTTGTCAAATTCATCTTGTAGGTGTGATACAGGCTACAATGTTTATCCAAACATTTTTATATGCCCACATATATTGTGGACGAATATTGCGGTTGACCCTGTCTGTCCGAATCTCGGTTCCTTTCGAAAATCAGCTTTCTGCCTTTAACGGTTGGTGAGTTATGCCCCCTTTCTTAGTGAGAATTCGTCAAATTCAGCTTGTGGGTGTGATACAGGCTACAATGTTTATCCAAACATTTTTACATGCCCACATATAATTCTGACTTTTACGGTTGGTGAGTTATGCCCCCTTTCTGATTGCTGTTGGTGGGCGTATAGCCTTGTGGGCGTCCGCTCGTTAGTATTTTTGTGGAGAATAAACCCTATCCAACCCAGATGTACATGTCTGTGGAATTTAAGCAATAAAAAAAGAAATATATCATTGAAATAGTTTTATGCTCCGTGAAAACCTTTTCCCTCAATGGATGTTTGACATATTGGCGTAGACACAATAGAAGCTTCAATTTTATATGGATTTAAATGAAAAATGGTTTGAGTATTTGAATAAGACGGCGGTCAAGTTCGATTTTTTACGATTTTTTGATGAACAGTGTTTGAGGTATTACGTCTGCCTCTATATTTGTTGTAGACACCATAGAAACTACAATTTTCAATGGATTTTAATGAAACTTTGTTTGAGCATTGGAGTTGATAAGATGGCGGTCGAGTTCGAATTTGATTTTTTGATGTAATCTTTTTCAGTTATTGCCCTTGACTTAGTTACATCACAGCAAATTTATTGTTGATGCAATAGAAGCTACAATTTTCAATGGATTTGAATGTGTAACTTGGTATGAGCAATGGAATTGATAAGGGGGTGATCAAGTTTGAATTTGATGATTTTTCAATGAACATTTCTTGAGTTATTGCCCTTGATTTAGTAAAATTGCATCAAAATTTTATTCTGGGTTTTATTCTGAGGCTACAATATTAAATGGATTTTGATGAAACCTAGTATGAGCACTGGAATTGATAAGGCGGTGGTCAGGTTATTACTCTTGACTCAGTAAAATTGTCTAAAAAATTTATTGTGGGTGCACTAGAAGATAAAATTTTTAAACGCCCACATGTATATTGTCTTCGGTCTGTCGGTCCGTCAAGATTTGTTGTAGACACAATAGAAGCTACAATATTTATACGCCCACATGGAAATGTGGACGTATATTGCCGTCAGTCTGTCCACATTTGCTGTATCCACAATAGAAGCTACAGTTTTTATCCGATCTTAATGAAACTTGGCATACATGTATATATTGATGATATCTCGGTCAAGTTCAAAAATGGAAATTATCGCATGAACGGTTTTTGAGTTATTGCACTTGACTTAGTAAAAACGCGTCAAATTTGGGTTGTATCCACAATAGAGGCTACAGTTTTTATACGGCCACATGGAAATGTGGACGTTTAATGCCGTCGCCCCCGTCCGTCGGTCGGTCGGTCTGTCCACATTTGTTGTATCCACGATAGAGGCTACAGTTTTTATCCGATCTTAATGAAACTTGGTATACATGTATATATTGATGATATCTCGGTCAAGTTGATATGGAAATTATCGCATGAACAGTTTTTGAGTTATTGCACTTGACTTAGTAAAAACGCGTCAAATTTGTGTTGTATCCACAATAGAGGCTACAGTTTTTATCCGATCTTAATGAAACTTGGTATACATGTATATAACTTGGTATACATGTATATATTGATGATATCTCGGTCAAGTTCGAAAATGGAAATTATCGCAGGAACGTTTTTTGAGTTATTGCACTTGACTTAGTAAAAAGGCATCAAATTTGGGTTGTATCCACAATAGAAGCTACAGTTTTTATCCCATCTTAATGAAACTTGATATACATGTATATATTGATGATATCTTGGTCAAGTTCGAAAATGGAAATTATCGAATGAACAGATTTTGAGTTATTGCCCTTGACTTAGTAAAAACGCGTCAAATTTGGGTTGTATCCACGATAGAAGCTACAGTTTTTATCCCATCTTAATGAAACTTGGTATACATGTATATATTGATGATATCTTGGTCAAGTTCGAAATTGAAAATTATCGAATGAACAGATTTTGAGTTATTGCCCTTGACTTAGTAAAAACGCGTCAAATTTGGGTTGTATCCACAATAAAAGCTACAGTTTTTATTCGATCTTAATGAAACTTGGTATACATGTATATATTGATGATATCTCGGTCAAGTTCAAAATGGAAATTATCGAATGAACAGATTTTGAGTTATAATAATAATAATAATAATAAACTCTTTATTTTACATGGGTCAGAATTAGGCCCAATACACAAGGACATGGTCCTGTCTCACATTCAGCCCATGGGGCAATACATTGGAGAAAAAAAAAAAAAAAAAAAAAAAAAAATCGAAAATACATAATGTCTCAATATACAATTCGTCTGAAACACTAAAAATACACAAGTACATGTGTATCAAATGGACAGAGATATGTTCCGGCGATCAAGTACATGACCACAAAATAAATATACAATACTCCACGTACAATTTGTTTAAAAATACACAAGTACATGTGCATGAATGGACAGATTTTCAACCTACAATTAGTTTATAAAATGGATGTAATATATAGTTCCCGCGGCCATGCACACGACCGCAAAAAATCACGTATTATTTCAACGTACAATTTATTTTAAAATACACAATTACATGTGTAAATAATGGACAGATTTATCTTCCGGCGATCAAGTACATGACAGCAAAAACCATATATCATTTCAATGTACAATTAGTTTTAAAATACACAAGTACATGTGTATAAAATGGACAGATTCATCATTCTGCGATCAAGCACATGACCACAAAAACCAAGGAATAGACAAGTACATCTGCATGAGCCGATCAGACATCAAAACATACATAAAAAAAAAAAAAAAAAAAAAAAAAAAAAAGGAAAAAGAAAAAAAGAATTGCCAAAGCGTCAGTGCATGTGCTGCGAGCGGGCTACCCAACCCTACTCCATTTTATGTTCTTATTTTCTATGGAGGGGGAGGTAGGATTTGTCCATGCTCAAGACCAGCTTTAAGGATGTTTACTCATCCCCCGACAGTAGTAATTTAGATTTTCAAAATGGTTCAAGTTAGGCCAAAATAGAATTGTTGGTGGTGATATACCTGTGGGAAAGGGAAAAATAAAATTAATAAATTACTTAAATCATTAAATCATGGAGAAACACAATTGTTAAGATAGCCATCAGCAAGTAAGCCTATAGTTGGTAAAAAGAATACCCGTGTAACAGGAAGTATGCTTATGTTAATGAAAGATTACCAAGAATCATCCTTCGAAAAGTCTTAAAATCTGATGCTGATTTAATATTTTCGTCTAGACCATTCCATAAAATCGATCCTTTGTATTTAATACTTTGTTTAATCAAATTGATTCGTGGTTTTTGCACCACAAGTTTTGAATTTATGCTAGAATAAGGCGTCTGTTTATAGCTAAAGAGGCTTGAAAGGTAGGAAGGAGACAAGTTGTTCAGAGTTTTATACATAAATTTATACGAATTAAAATTATGCCTGGTTTTAATGTCAAAAATATTAAGCCTTTTAAGATTCAGTGACAAATCAGTATTATACTTAGAACCAAGAATTAATTTAAAAGCAATTTTTTGTTGCCTGTGTAAAATATCGGCCGATGCAATGTCGTGCGAATCCCAAATAGTTGAACAATAATCCAAATATGGTTGAAAATGACATTTATAAAAAATAGATCTATATTTTTCAGGCATGATCTTTCTTAACTGTCGCAGTTGAAATAACTTAGTATTTAAAATTTTAGCAACGAACTTTACGTGCGGAGTCCATGAGAGATTTTGATTCACAGTAACACCTAGTAATTTAAAGTTTTCAACTTGTTCAATAAATTGATTATTAAGTTCAATTGATAAATCTGATGAATATTTTCTTTTTTGAGAAGTTGTAATTAACATACATTTGGTCTTATTTTCATTTAAAATCATGACATTAAAGGAACACCAGTTTAAGATTGCATCAGTATCTTCTTGCAATTTTAATTGTATGTCAGTAACCGATTTACCAGAAGTATAAATCGTAGTATCATCCGCAAAAAGATCACAGTTAGAGTTAATATGCAATGGCAAATCATTAATATAAAGATTAAACAACAAGGGACCTAAAATTGATCCTTGTGGTACTCCATACTTTATACTTCGAGAAGACGAAAGAGTTCCATTGACGTAACAACGCTGAGTACGATTCGACAAGTAACAATTTATGAAGGTTATTAATGCATTCGAAAATTTGTATAGTTTTAGTTTTTCAATAATTATCTCATGGGAAATCAAATCAAATGCTTTTGTAAAATCAAAGAAAATAGAACCAACCATAAGATTATTATTTACTGCATCATAAACGTTTTCAATTATGTTAGTCAGAGCTGTTTGACAAGAACTATTAGACCTAAAACCAGATTGGTGCGAGTACAATAACTTATTATTATTTAAGAAATTATTTATATGTTTTGAATAATGTCTTTCAAGTGGTTTAGATACACTAGATAATACAGAAATTGGTCTATAATTATTAGGATCAGATTTAGCGCCGTATTTATACAGTGGTAAAACTTTTGCTTCTTTGAATTTATCAGGAAATATATTTGCATCAATGCATAGATTATATATATGTGTCAAAGGACCACTTAACGTAAAAGCACCATATTTGAGAAATAGAGGATTTAATTTATCTAAACCAGCACTTTTGGTTGCATTTAACGAAGACAACTGTTTAAAAACTTCATATTTGTTAATGTAGGGAATCGAACATTCTTCATTAGAATTTAACTTAGAAGTGACAAATTCTTCTATTTTATTTACGAAATAACTTTTATCAATATTTCTATGAACATGCTTTTGATTAATCAATTTGGATGCAATATTTGAAAAATGATCATTGACTACCTCGGGTTCTAAAGGAATCAGATTAGTTGAATTATTAGCCTTATTAGTTAAGGAGTTGATAACTTTCCAGATATGTTTTGAGTTTTTCTGATCTGAAGCAAGTTCTATGTTAAACTGCTTTTTGGCTTTATCGATCATTTTAATGACCAAATTTCTACACTTCCGATATTCATCATCTTTGCCTTTCTTTTTCAAACCGTCTCTTATGCGCATTAATTTAAAATTTCAGAGTCTAACCAGGGTGACTTTATTTCATTTTTGACACGTTTTAACTTTAATGGTGCATGGGTATCAATTATTGGCTGAATAATATTATACCAAGATTCTAACGCAATATTGGGGTCAGATTTAGTATAAATTTTATCAAAAGGGGCTGTTGCAAGATCATTATTAAATAAATCTACATCAAAATGTTTCATACTCCGGTAGTAAATATAAACATGCTTAGGTTTTGGAATATGTGCGCCTTTTTTATTCCAGGTAATACAAGTTGGGTAGTGATCAGATAAACCATATACCGGGACATTAACTTCAGTAATACTACTCCCATTAGAAACGATAACATGATCAATGATAGTAGAAGATGCTTTAGTTACTCGAGTAGGAACTTTTATAATTTGTTTTAAACTATATAAAGTAAATTATTCCAATTTGAATTTTTTCCATTTGACACATCAATATTAATATCACCTAACACAATAATTTCTTTATTTTCGTATCAAACCTTTTCAGTCATTTTAGCAAATGAGTCTAACCAGCATTTATTAGAATTCGGGTGCCTATAAATGCATCATATTAATAAGGGTTTATGTTTAGAGAGATTTATTTCAATCCAAATTGCTTCTATATCAAGCGATTCTAAATCTTCCCGTCTCCTACAATTTAAATGTTCTTTAACAAAAAGTAGAAGTCCAGCTGAACTATTATTACACTTATCTTTTCGAAATGGCAAGTGAAATCCTGGAGTACTGAAAAATTTAGTTGGTACAAACGACTTTAGGTGAGTTTCAGATAAACCAAAAATGTCAAAATTTGAAATAAGTTGGCAAATTTGAGTCTTTTTATTTACCGCATGGCAAACATTTAAGTGACCAATATGAAGACCCCGCTCTTTTAAAAAGTTATACATATTATATGGTTTAAAACAATTAGTAAGATAGACATCTGGCTGTTGCTGAAAGTGAATTTAAAATACAATTTAATGCCTGTGGGTTATACCTTAAAGGATAAATAAAAGGATTAGATTTTCTGTTCTGTCTGACAACCGAATCTACAATGATATGAGATAAAATATTAGTTCCAAAATTATTTAAATGAACACCATCTTGCACCAAAACTTCACGAGGGGACCTACAAATGAAAGAATCGTAAATATTAATATACTGACATCTATTGACATGACAAAACTGCCGTAGAAAATAGTTAAATTTTTGGCACCGCATCTGGAAATTAAAAGGATTAATTCGAGGGATTACAGAACATACAAATATATTAATATCGTTATAGTTAGTTAGTAGGTCCTTCAATAAATTCTTATAGTCATTTACACATTGTTGAAAAGTTGCTAATTTCCTGCTTATGTCATTTCCTCCGACAGAGAGCACAATGTTTTTGATAGACGTAGCTTTACCAAGTAATTGTAATAATCTCGGTTTAAGTTCGCTAATTGTCGATCCACTGTTGGTATCGATGACACATAATTGTCCTAAATTGTCTGATAGTCGTAACGAAGAAAGGGACTTCACGAGAGAACTTCCAATGACTAAGGTTTCGGCACACGCGATGGATCTTTGAATGGGCCGAGTTGTAAAATCGTGAGTTTTCTTAATGGCTTTAGTTGTCTTCTTAAGGTTTTGCTTCTTTATAACTTCATTAACTTTATCAAAATTTATAGGTTGAGTAGGTTTAACAGTGGGAACTGGCACTGGTATCGGACATGAGGCCGCAGATAGTTTCTTGGTTAAGTCATTGATTTGATCCGAGAGTCGCAAAATTTCAATTGACATCTTCTCTATGGCGGCTTCGCACTTTGATTTTTCAGTTGAAGTACAGAAAGGAAAATCAGTTTGTACACTAACACTGGTATTTAGTTCACAAGTTTGAGTTCCGACAGTAGAAAACTTTTGGCTTACACTGGGCACAGAAATCTTGTCCAGATTGTCACTTATTTCAGGATTAGATGGAATAAACTTAGAAAACACAATCTCGATCCATCTGGAACAGTCTGTACCCTGAACATGGAGTTTATTTTTCTTGTTGTAAAATGTTAACGTAGTACTTAATTGATTAGAAGGAGACAAGGACGAATCAAAAGTTTTGAAAATTTGGCCATTTAAGGAGTCATCCTTGAACAAAGAATACTGGTTCGAACAAAACTGAAGTATAAGTCTGTACGTTTCTTCCTTATTAAATGAAATAACAATAGATTTAGTATAATGTGTATAGTCTGCAATGTCAAAATTAAAATCTGGATGGTTCAAAATAAAGTTTTTCCTTTCCAGACTTAAAATGCTGGTCGATGTCGATAAAGTCTTAGTCGGTCGAGATGGAGTTGAATAGTTTGATCTTTTGGAATTGAGGTGTGGAAAGTCTATTTCACTGTCGCTATCAAAGTCAGAGTCTGAGAAATTACTCAGGAAATCATTCATTTCCTTCGAAATACTGTCATTCATTGTGCAAATTTGAAGTAAAATCACAAAGTACAAAAATGTTTACGAAGTCGTCAAGTAGATGACGTCACCAAACAAGGCCATCTTTGAAAAAGAAAGCCTTTGCTGGCATACCACAAATTGAAACTTAAAAAACCTTTGAATAATCACTATATAGATGTTGATTACAGTTCCTCCTTATCCTTGAATGTATTGAAAAAACACTGGTTATAAAAATTTAACTGAATTCTCTACTTTTCGTAAATAAAATTCACTAAAACTAGAGTAGCATTAGAAGGTCGACTGACTTAGCAAAAACGGGTCAGATTTGGGTTGTATCCACGATATAGGCTACAGTTTTTATCAGAAATTCAAATTTGACGATTTTTTGATGAATAGTTAATGAGTAATCGCCCATGACTAAGTAAAATTGCGTAAAAATTCATTTTCTGTAGACACTATAGAAGCTACAATTATCTATGGATTTTAATGAAACTTGGTATGAGCATTGGAATTGACAAGAGGGCAGTCAAGTTCGATTTGGACGATAAACAGTTTTGGAGTTATTGCCCCTGCCTCTATATTTGTTGTAGACAAAATAGAAGCTACAATTTTCAATGGATTTAAATGAAAGTTGATGTGAGCATTGGAATTGATAAGACGACGGTCAAGTTCGAATTTGAAGATTTTTCGATGAACAGTTTTTTAGTTATTGCCCTTGACTTAGTAAGATTGCTTCAAAATTTTATTGTGGGTTCAATAGAAGCTACAATTTTCAATTGATTTTGATGAAACTTGGTGTTTTTGATTTTTTGCCCTTGACTTCAATATCCATTTAGTGAATGTTTTTGAGTCATTGCTCAATTTATTTTTCAAATTCAATGCTGCCAGTGGGCGTATGTTAACTTGCCTCGCAAGCTATCTAATATGAATTTTAATGAAACTTGGTTTACGGTCAAGTTTGAATTTGACAATTTTTTCAAAGAAGGGTTTTTGAGTTATTGCCCCTGCCTCAATATTTGTTGTAGACACAATAGAAGCTACAATTTTCAATAGATTTTAATGAAACTTGGTATGAGCATTGGAATTGATAAGACGGCTGTCAAGTTAAAAAATGACAATTTTTCGACAAACAGTTTTTTATACGCGCACATGGAAATGTGGACAATATTGCTGTCGCCCCTGTCGGTCCGTCCACATTTGTTGTATCCACAATACAGACTACAGTTTTTATCCGATCTTAATGAAACTTGGTATACATGTATTTATCGCATGAACCGTTTTTGAGTTATTGCCCATTGACTTAGTAAAAACGCGTCAAATTTAGGTTGTATCCACAATAGAGGCTACATTTTTTATCCGATCTTAATGAAACTTGGTATACATGTATATAGGGATGATATCTCGGTCAAGTTCGAAAATGGAAAATATCGCATGAACGGTTTTTGAGTTATTGCCCTTGACTTAGTAAAAACGCGTCAAATTTGGGTTGTATCCACAATAGAGGCTACAGTTTTTATCCGATCTTAATGAAAATTGGTATACATGTATATATGGATGATGTCTCGGTCAAGTTCGAAAATGGAAATTATCGCATGAGCAGTTTTTGAGTTATTGCCCTTGACTTAGTAAAAACGCGTCAAATTTGGGTTGTATCCACAATAGAGGCTACAGTTTTTATCTGATCTTAATGAAACTTGGTATACATGTATATATTAGGGATATCTCGGTCAAGTTCAAAAAGGAAATTTTCGCATGAACGGTCTCTTTGGTTATTGCCCTTGACTTAGTAAAAACGTATCAAATTCGGGTTGTATCCACAATAGAAGCTACAGTTTTTATCCGATCTTAATGAAACTTGGTATACATGTATATATTGATGATATCTCGGTCAAGTTCGAAAATGGAAATGATCACATGAACGGTTTTTGAGTTATTGCCCTTGACTTAGTAAAATTGTGTCAAAATTCTATTGTGGTTGCAATAAGAAGCTTTCATTTTCAAAGGATTTTGATAAAACTTGGTGTAAGCATTAGAATTGATAAGACATTAGTAAAGTTTGAATTTCTGACTTTTTTTAACGAATGGTTTTTGGGTTATTGCCCTTGACTTAGTAAAAT
>CM060203.1:20828936-20847298 GCA_030562195.1 Nipponacmea schrenckii
TTTATCTGATTTTCAATAGGGTTTATCCTTGTGAGAAAACAAATACTAAAGCCAAGTTTCATCAAAATCCATTCAAAATTGTTCTTTCTAGAGTGTTTACGAGTTAAATTGAACGCGTTTTCAAAAACAAGGTCAATAACTTGTGCTAAATATTTTTTGATTTTCAATAGGGTTCATCCTTGGGAGACAACAAATACTCCAGCCAAGTTACATCAAAATCCATTAAAAATTGTTCTTTCTAGAGTGCTTAAAAGCTAAAATTGAACGCGTTTTCAAGAACAAGGGCTATAACTGACACTAAATATATTTCTATTTATTTGATTTATAATAGGGTTCATCCATGGGTAAAAACAAATACTCAAGCCAAAGTTAATCAAAATCCATTAAGAATAGTTCTTCCTAGAGTGTTTACAAGCTAAAATTGAATGCGTTTTCAAGAACAAGGGCAGTAACTCATACTAAAAATTTTTTCGATTTTGCTGATTTTCAATAGGGTTCATCCTTGAGTTATAACACACTCTCACACCAAGTTTCATCGAAATCCATCAAGAATTGTGCCATGTAGAGTGTTTACGAGACAAAATTCGAACGCATTTAAAAGAACAAGGGCAATAATTCATATTAGATATATTTTGATATTTTTAATTTTCAATTAGGCTCATCCCTTGCAATATCCAACAATTTCAGTGAGTTTTGTCAACATTGGTCATGAATTGTACCTTCTAGAGTGTTTATTAGCCAAAAAGTTAAACCCGTTTTCAAACACAAGGGCAATAACTGACACTAAATATATTTCGATTTATTTGATTTTCAATAAGGTTCATCCTTGGGTAAAAACAAATACTCAAGCCAAGTTTTATCAAAATCCATTAAGAATTGTTCTTTCTAGAGTGCTTAAAAGCTAAAATTGAACGCGTTTTCAAACACAAGGGCAATAACTGATACTAAATATTTTTCGATTTAACTGAATTTCAATAGGGTTCATCCTTAAGTGATTAGAAATACTCATGCCAAGTTATGTCAAAATCGCTCAAGAATTGTGACTTGTAGAGTGTTTACAAGGCAAAAATCCAACACATTTTATAGAACAAGGGCAATAATTCCTATTAAATATATTTCGATATGTGCTATTTTCAAAAGGGTTCATTCTTGGGTGATATTAAACAATTTCAGCAAGTTTCGTCAAAATCAGTCAATAACTGTGCTTTGTAGAGTGTTTACAAGCTAAAAATTGAACGCGTTTTCAAAAACAAGGGCAATAACTGATATTAATTTTTTTTCGATTTGACTGGTTTTCAATATGCTTCATCCTTAGGTGATAACAAATACTCAGGCCAAGTTTCATTAAAATCCATTAAAAATTGTTCTCTCAAGAGTGTTTACAAGCTAAAATTGAACGCGTTTTCAAGAACAAGGGCAATAACTCATACTAAATGTTTTTCGATTTCGCTGATTTTCGATAGGGTTTATCCTTGAGTTATAACATACTCTCACACCAAGTTTCATCAAAATCGGTCAAGAATTGCACTTTGTAGAGTGTTTACGAGCCATTCAAGAACAAGGGCACAAACTCATACTAATTTTTTTCCGATTTCGCTGATTTTCAATAGGGTTCATCCTTGCGTGATCATTAACACTCATATTAAGTTTCATCTAAATCCATCAAGAATTACACTGTGTAGAGTGTTTACGAGCAATTGTGGACGGACGGACGGACCGACGGATGTGGGTGACGACAATATACGCCCCAAATTTCATGTGGGCGTATAAAAATTGTAGCTTCTATTGCATTAAAAATAAATTTTTGATGTGATTTGACTAAGTCTAGAGCAATGACTCCAAAACTTTTCATTCAAAAATTGTCCATTTCAAAATTGGCCGCAGTCTGATTAATTCCAATACTCATACAAAAGTTTCATCAAAATCCATTGAAAATTCTAGCTTCTATTGTGTCTAGAACAAATATAGAGGCAGGGGAAATAACTCAAAAACCATTCATAGAAAACTTGTCAAAATTGAGCTTGAACACCATCTTATAAATTCCAATGCTCAAATCAAGTTCAATTAAAAATCCATAGAAAATTGTAGCATTTAAACTGTCTACAACAAATGTTGAGTGTTGACACACTAGGACGACAATATACTCCACATTTTCATAAAAATACTTACTTATATTTATCCAGTAGACAAAATCTAACTCGCCTTGTAACATTATATCGATTATGTTAATCAACAGCGTAAATATGCCTCTATTTTGTAACCCATTCAGACCATTTTCAGCGGAAAGTGGAGAGAAATTCTTTTAAAAAAGGAAAATATTGCAGATGAGACCATATCTAACCAATTCAAATAAGTTGTACATATAAGCCTTTATATTTATCAACAGGTTAAACATTTCTGTCTTTTTGTCCAGGTTTCATTATTTCTAGATATACAAGATAAATGGTTAAAATCATTTAGTTGGAAGAAGTAGATGATTATCAGGTAAAGGGAAGTAAAAACCTATTCTTTGAGAATCCTTAGTCAAATTAAAGTAGATATATTTAAATCAATTAATCTGGTATAATTTGAATTTGATGGTATATTTTCAACCAAAAGTCTAAAAGTAGAATTAAAATTGAATGTTAAGACTAAAATTCACTTTAGTTATATTAAAAACAATTTTTTTCTACTTGACAATTTGTTTTAACTATGCAAAATACAAAGTAAATTGACACACACTTGTATACATTGTCTGTATATTGAATAAATTTCTAATATATATCCAATATCCTTCAGCAATTTTTAACCATAGCTTATATCTTAAATAAGAAGATAGCTTGCCAGGCAAGGTAATATACGCCCACTGGCAGCATTTATTTCAAATAAAAACTTTTCAGTAAGGTTACAAAAGTGGAATGAAACATTCTACCTTCCACCATATATTTTTTTCTAGGGTCTCTAGTTTCATTAAAAACTGTCAAGAATTGTACCTAACTCAACTCATTAAATATTTTTCGGTATTTTTATGATTTGCAATAGGGTTCACCCTTAATAATATTTTGATATTTTTAATTCTTAATAAGGCTCATTCTTGGTTGATATTAAACAATTTCAGCGAGTTTTGTCAAAAATGAATGTTTAGAGTGTTCACAAGCCAAAAGTTGAAAGTGATTTTGAAAACAGGCCCAATAACTGACACTAAATATTTTTCGATTTATCTGATTTTCAATAGGGTTTATCCTTGTGAGAAAACAAATACTAAAGCCAAGCTTCATCAAAATCCATTCAAAATTGTTCTTTCTAGAGTGTTTACAAGTTAAATTGAACGCATTTTCAAAAACAAGGGCAATAACTTGTACTAAATATTTTTCGATTTTCAATAGAGTTCATCCTTGGGAGACAACAAATACTCCAGCCAAGTTACATCAAAATCCATTAAAAATTGTTCTTTCTAGAGTGTTTACAAGCTCAAATTGAACGCGTTTTCAAGAACAAGGCCTATAACTGACACTAAACATATTTCTATTTATTTGATTTATAATAGAGTTCATCCTTGGGTAAAAACAAATACTCAAGCCAAAGTTAATCAAAATCCATTAAGAATAGTTCTTTCTAGAGTGTTTACAAGCTAAAATTGAATGCGTTTTCAAGGGCAGTAACTCATACTAAAAAAAATTTCGATTTCGCTTTTCAATAGGGTTCATCCTTGAGTTATAACACACTCTCACACCAATTTTCATCGAAATCCATCAAGAATTGTGCCATGTAGAGTGTTTACGAGACAAAAATCGAACGCGTTTAAAAGAACAAGGGCAATAATTCATATTAGATATATTTTGATAATTTTAATTTTCAATTAGGCTCATCCCTTGCGATATCCAACAATTTCAGTGAGTTTTGTCAACATTGGTCATGAATTGTACCTTCTAGAGTATTTATTAAAAAGTTAAACCTGTTTTCAAACACAAGGGCAATAACTGACACTAAATATATTTCGATTTATTTGATTTTCAATAAGGTTCATCCTTGGGTAAAAACAAATACTCAAGCCAAGTTTTATCAAAATCCATTAAGAATTGTTCTTTCTAGAGTGCTTACAAGCTAAAATTGAACGCGTTTTCAAACACAAGGGCAATAACTGATACTAAATATTTTTCGATTTAACTGAATTTCAATAGGGTTCATCCTTAGGTGATTGCAAATACTCATGCCAAGTTATGTCAAAATCGCTCAAGAATTGTGACTTGTAGAGTGTTTACAAGGCAAAAATCCAACACATTTTATAGAACAAAGGCAATAATTCCTATTAAATATATTTCAATATGTGCTATTTTCAAAAGGGTTCATTCTTGGGTGATATTAAACAATTTCAGCAAGTTTCGTCAAAATCGGTCAATAACTGGGCTTTGTAGAGTGTTTACAAGCTAAAAATTGAACGCGTTTTCAAAAACAAGGGCAATAACTGATATTAATTTTTTTTCGATTTGACTGGTTTTCAATAGGCTTCATCCTTGGGTGATAACAAATACTCAGGCCAAGTTTCATTAAAATCCATTAAAAATTGTTCTCTCAAGAGTGTTTACAAGCTAAAATTGAACGCGTTTTCAAACACAAGGGCAATAACTCATACTAAGTGTTTTTCAATTTCGCTGATTTTCGATAGGGTTTATCCTTGAGTTATAACATACCCTCACACCAAGTTTCATCAAAATCGGTCAAGAATTGCACGTTGTAGAGTGTTTACGAGCCATTCAAGAACAAGGGCACGAACTCATACTAATTTTTTTCCGATTTCGCTGATTTTCAATAGGGTTCATCCTTGCGTGATCATAAACACTCATATTAAGTTTCATCTAAATCCGTCAAGAATTACACCGTGTAGAGTGTTTACGAGCAATTGTGGACGGACGGACGGACGGACCGACGGACGGATGTGGGTGACGACAATATACGCCCCCCATTTCATGTGGGCGTATAATAAAAAACAATTTTATGGATAGACACTTCTATAATATTTATACTTTCAACATTTCAATGTGGTTCTCACACCGTCATCAGGAATATAATGAGTGTAAACAACAAGAAACAAGTATATATAGGCAACAATAACAACAAGATACAATTAACTAGCACACTAAGAAAGCCATTTCAGTAATAAGGCAGTTAGAATAATAAGGGATTCGACAAATAAATTACAGGAAGCCAATGAATGGGTAAACAAGATAATGATGGATCAAGATATCCTTGGTAGATGGTATCCTTGGTCCCTATTGAGGGTGGGTTGCAGTTTTCTTATGAGGATGCTTTCGTGGTATTTTCGGGTTGTTTCATCAGGAAGATTAGTTACCAGGGCCTCAGACTCGTTCCATTGTATAGCGTGGTTCAAATTTTCTATCAGATGCGTGCTGAGGGCTGACTTCCCATTGGTCATATTGCAAGAGGTCTTATGTTGTCTAATTCTCATTTTTAATGGTTGTCTGCTTTCTCCGATGTAGGTAGCTCCACAATTACACTTGATTTGGTATACAATGTCCTTTTGCAAATTCTTATTTGGGGTTGTGTGGTTGGTTCTTTAAGAAACGATTTATGGTTGGCTGTTGTAGTGAATCTGGTCGTAATATTGGTGAGTTTTCTGATGGTTCTACTGATTTGGTAGCTGGCGGGCCCTACAAATGGAATAGTAAGGGTAATGGGTGGTTGGTCAGGTTTGGTAGTGTTTCTGGTAGTGTTAACTTCTTTTATGGTTACTGCTATAAGTTTACGAGGGTAATGGTTATATCTATAGAGTACGTTGGTTAGGTGGTCTATTTGGGATTGGTAACTTTCACGATCGCTGCTCAGGGATTTGGCTCTGGTTACAAGGGCCTTGATGGTGTTAGGTTAGGTTGTTAGGTTGGGGTGGTTTGAATTAAAGTTGATATACTGATCTGTGTGGGTCGGTTTTCTGTATACTGAGGTGGATATAGTATGGTTGGTTTTCTTAATGAGTATATCTAGAAAGGGTAGCTGGTTGTTTGTTTCTTCTTCTGCAGTGAACTGGATTCTGGGATGGTGGGAGTTAAGGTGATCTAGTAGAGTGGTAGGGTCGGCATCTTTGGGGAGAATAGCAAATATATCATCAACTTTGCGTAACCAACAGAGAGATCTGATCGGTGAGCTTGTTAGAGACTGTTCTTCGAAATGTGCCATGTATATTTCGGAAATAAGTGGGGACAGTGGTGATCCCATAGGTAATCATTAAGAATTGTTCTCTCAAGAGTGTTTACAAGATAAAATTGAACGCGTTTTCAAGAACAAGGGCAATAACTCATACTAAATGTTTTTCGATTTCGCTGATTTTCAATAGGGTTTATCCTTGAGTTATAACATACTCTCAAACCAAGTTTCATCAAAATCAGTAAAGAATTGCACGTTGTAGAATGTTTACGAGCCATTTAAGAACAAGGGCAAGAACTCATACTAAATTTTTTCCGATTTCGCTGATTTTCAATAGGGTTCAGCCTTGGGTGATCATAAACACTCATATTAAGTTACATCTAAATCCGTCAAGAATTGCACCTTGTAGAGTGTTTACGAGCAATTGTGGACGGACAGACTGACGGACGGACTGACGGACTGACGGACGGACGGATGGACATGGGTGACAACAATTTACGCCCCCCATTTCATGTGGGCGTATAAAAACAAATACTCAAGCCAAGTTTCATCAAAATCCATTAAAAATTGTTCTTTCTAGAGTGTTAACAAGCTAAAATTGACTGTGTTTTCAAGAACAAGGGCTATAACTGACAATAAATATATTTCGATTTATTTGATTTATAATAGGGTTCATCATTGGGTAATAACAAATACTCAAGCCAAGTTTAATCAAAATCCATTAAGAATTGTTCTTTCTAGAGTGTTTACAAGCTAAAATTGAACACATATTCTAGAACAAGAGCAGTAACTCATACTAAAAATTTTTTCGATTTTGCTGATTTTCAATAGGATTCATCCTTGAGTTATAACACACTCTCACACCAAGTTTCATCAAAATCTGTCAAGAATTGTGCCATGTAGAGTGTTTACGAGACAAAAATCGATCGCGCTTAAAAGAACAAGGGCAATAATTCATATTAGATATAATTTTAATTTTCAATAAGACTCATCCCTTGCGATATCAAACAATTTCAGTGAGTTTTGTCAACATTGGTCATGAATTGTACCTTCTAGAGTGTTTATTAGCCAAAAAGTTACACGCGTTTTCAAACACAAGGGCAATAACTGACACTAAATATATTTCGATTTATTTGATTTTCAATAAGGTTCATCCTTGGGTAAAAACAAATACTCAAGTCAAGTTTTATCAAAATCCATTAAGAATTGTTTTTTCTAGAGTGTTTACAAGCTAAAACTGAACGTGTTTTCAAAAACAAGGGCAATTACTGATACTAAATATTTTTCGATTTAACTGAATTTCAATAGGGTTCATCCTTAGGTGATTACAAATACTCATGCCAAGTTACTTCAATATCGCTCAAGAATTGTGACTTGTAGAGTGTTTACAGGGCAAAAATCCAACACATTTTAAAGAACAAGGGCAATAATTCGTATCAAATATATTGAGATATTTTCTATTTTCAAAAGGGTTCATTCTTGGGTGATATTAAACAATTTCAGCAAGTTTCGTCAAAATCGGTCAATAACTGTGCTTTGTAGAGTGTTTACAAGGCAAAAATCCAACACATTTTAAAGAACAAGGGCAATAATTCGTATCAAATATATTTCGATATTTTCTATTTTCAAAAGGGTTCATCCTTTGGTGATATTAAACAATTTCAACAAGTTTTGTCAAAATCAGACAATAACTGTGCTTTGTAGAGTGTTTTAAAGCCAAAAATTGAACGCGTTTTCAATAACAAGGGCAATAACTGATATTAAATTTTTTTTGATTATACTGGTTTTCAATAGACTTCATCCTTGGGTAATAACAAATACTCAAGCCAAGTTTCATCAAAATCCATTAAGAATTGTTCTCTCAAGAGTGTTTACAAGCTAAAATTGAACGCGTTTTCAAGACAAAGGGCAATAACTCATACTAAATGTTTTTTTATTTCGCTGATTTTCAATAGGGTTTATCCTTGAGTTATAACATACTCTCACACCAAATTGCACATTGTAGAGTGTTTACGAGTCATTCAAGAACAAGGACAAAAACTCATACTAAATTTTTTCTAATTTCGCTGATTTTAAGGTAAGACGCGGGTCGAAAATTTACGAATCTGTCAAAAAAAATGAGATTTTCCGTTATTTACCTTTAAAAATGTGTTTGTTATCAATGAAAACGGGTTTGATTTCTTAAAAACTACATTTTACTGCATAAATTAAACATTTGCCATCGCAACCTATCAAAAAATAATCATTGCTGACGTTGTATTTTCTAAAATAAACCATATTCCGAACGTAAACAAATCTAAAAATTCTCAACCGATCGCCATGTTTGATATATCGCCGGAAAGCCCTCTTCAAGCTTTGCATGATGGTCTTAAAATCAATTTAATTATACTAAATAATTTCCGTCAATTGCCGGTTAAAGTTTGTATAAAATCGTACGGAAATCGCCTTATTTGGAATGCGGTAGAGGTTAATTATGCATGACCTGTAGATCTGGACCGTCATTGGTCGGCGGGTCTATTTCCGAGTACAGTTACTTGGCAACCGCATAATCAGCTAGACGCGAACATCATGACTCCTACAGACCACTTTACTGATCATGCAGGTTAACCGGGACTTCAATGTCCGTATTTTAGCGATGATCTTCAATCTTTTTTTAATATCAATATTATTGTTTAATTAAAAAATATGGCACCGGAAAAAAAATCAACAAAAAAGATAGCTTGCCAGGCAAGGTAATATACGCCCACTGGCAGCATTTATTTTGAATAAAAACTTTTCAGTAAGGTAACAATAAGTGGAATGAAATATTCAACCTTCCACGATATATTTCATTAAGAACTGTCAAGAATTGTACCTAATAACAACTCATTAAATATTTTTCGGTATTTTTATGATTTGCAATAGGGTTCACCCTTAATAATATTTTGATATTGTTAATTCTTAATAAGGCTCATCCTTAGTTGATATTAAACAATTTCAGCGAGTTTTGTCAAAAATGAATGTTTAGAGTTTTCACAAGCCAAAAGTTGAAAGCGTTTTTGAAAACAGGCGCAATAACTGACACTAAATATTTTTCGATTTATCTGATTTTCAATAGGGTTTATCCTTGTGAGAAAACAAATACTAAAGCCAAGTTTCATCAAAATCCATTCAAAATTGTTCTTTCTAGAGAGTTTACGAGTTAAATTGAACGCGTTTTCAAAAACAAATGCAATAACTTGTACTAAATATTTTTCAATTTTCAATAGGGTTCATCCTTGGGAGAAAACAAATACTCAAGCCAAGTTTCATCAAAATCCATTAAAAATTGTTCTTTCTAGAGTGTTAACAAGCTAAAATTGAACGCGCTTTCAAGAACAAGGGCTATAACTGACACTAAATATATTTCTATTTATTTGATTTATAATAGGGTTCATCCTTGGGTAAAAACAAATACTTAAACCAAGTTTAATCAAAATCCATTAAGAATTGTTCCTACTAGAGTATTTACAAGCTAAAATTGAACGCGTTTTCAAGAACAAGAGCAGTAACTCATACTAAAAAAATTTTCGATTTCGCTGATTTTCAATAGGGTTCATCCTTGAGTTATAACACACTCTCACACCAAGTTTCATCGAAATCCATCAAGAATTGTTTCATGTAGAGTGTTTACGAGACAAAAATCGCACGCGTTTAAAAGAACAAGGGCAATAATTCATATTAGATATATTTTGATATTTTTAATTTTCAATTAGGCTCATCCCTTGCGATATCCAACAATTTCAGTGAGTTTTGTCAACATTGGTCATGAATTGTACCTTCTAGAGTGTTTATTAGCCAAAAAGTTACACGCGTTTTCAAACACAAGGGCAATAACTGACACTAAATATATTTCGATTAATTTGATTTTCAATAAGGTTCATCATTGGGTAAAAACAAATACTCAAGCCAAGTATTATCAAAATCCATTAAGAATTGTTCTTTCTAGAGTGCTTACAAGCTAAAATTGAACGCGTTTTCAAACACAAGGGCAATAACTGATACTAAATATTTTTCGATTTAACTGAATTTCAATAGGGTTCATCCTTAGGTGATTACAAATACTCATGCCAAGTTATGTCAAAATTGGTCAAGAATTGTGACTTGTAGAGTGTTTACAAAGCAAAAATCCAACACATTTTATAGAACAAGGGCAATAATTCCTACTAAATATATTTCGATATGTGCTATTTTCAAAACGGTTCATTCTTGGGTGATATTAAACAATTTCAGCAAGTTTCGTCAAAATCGGTCAATAACTGTGCTTTCTAGAGTGTTTACATGCTAAATATTGAACGCGTTTTCAAAAACAAGGGCAATAACTGAAATTAATTTTTTTTCGATTTGACTGGTTTTCAATAGGCTTCATCCTTGGGTGATAACAAATACTCAGGCCAAGTTTCATTAAAATCCATTAAAAATTGTTCTCTCAAGAGTGTTTACAAGCTAAAATTGAACGTGTTTTCAAGAACAAGGGCAATAACTCATACTAAATGTTTTTAGATTTCGCTGATTTTCGATAGGGTTTATCCTTGAGTTATAACATACTCTCAAACGGATGTGGGTGACGACAGTATACGCCCCCTATTTCATGTGGGCGTATAAAAATAGCGATTGCCCATCGTAATACGCCCACCATTGGCAGCCTTAGTTATTCGGGCGGTGTCAAAATCTATCAAGAAACCAGATCTCTTTCAAGTCTACAAAGAATCAGAGGCTGATAAAGTGAACACGTTTTAAAGAACAAGGGCAATAACTCAATAAATATTTTTTGATTAGTCTGATTTCCAATAGGGTCTATCCTCGAGTTATAACAAACACTCACACCAAGTTTCATCAAATTCCATCAAGAATCTGGCTCCCTATCGTGTTCACAAGGAATTTTAGGACAAGGGTTATAACTCATAGTAAATATTTTTTGATTGGTTTAATTTTCGATAGACTTCATCCTTGGGTCATTACAAAGACTCATTCCAAGTTTCATTAAAATCCATCAAGAAATGTGGTCTTTATTGTGTTCACAACAATTGTGGACAGGCAGACAGACAGGCAGAGGGACAGGCAGACAGACAGACAGACAGGCGGGCAGAAGGCTTCATCCTTGGATGATTACAAACACACACACCGAAATTGGTCAAAATCCATCCAGAAACCATCTCTCTATCATGTCCACAACACATTTTTGAACGCAAAATGAATGTGTTTTCAAGAACAAGGGCAATAACTCATCAATTTATTTTTCGAGTTTGTCTGATTTTAAATAGGCTTCATCCTTGGGTTATAACAAACACACTCACCAAATTTGGTGAAAATCCATCTAGAAATGTGGTCTGTATCGTGTTCACAACAATTGTGGACAGACAGACAGACAGACAGGACAGACAGGGGCGACTACAATATAAGCCCACATTTATGTGTGGGCGTATAAAAAGTGAAAGTGACGGTGGATAAAGGTTGAAGACCATTAATATACATATTTGACAGTGACTGTAATTAATGTTTCAAAAAGTTAGGCATATTGTTAAAATATAATTTTGTTAAAATAATTTGATTTTATGTAATTTAACACTTTTCAATGCTCAACAGTGCATTTATTTTTGAAGTAACTGTCGGGACATCACAGAGTCTCCTTACTATGGAGAATGCATTTTTATTTACAAGTAAAATTTAAATATAATCAAAATGATAGATCGGAACTAAAAGCTGAGAGATAAGCTAACATATTTATTTTGTAGAAATGTGTCTTGACAATATATAAATATATGAAATTCAATTTTCTTTCTTTCAATTTAGATTTAATTCAAGATGTACGAAGGAAATACCAGATAGCTTGCCAGGCAAGGTAACATACGCCCACTGGCAGCATTGAATTTGAAAAATAAATAGAGCAATAACTCAAAAACATTCACTGAATTAATATTGAAGTTAAGGGCAAAATCTCAAAAACTGTTCATGGAAAATTGTCAAATTAGAACTTCACCACCATCTTATCTACTTCAATACTCATACCAAGTTTCATCAAATCTATTAAAAGATAGCTTGCCAGGCAAGGTAATATACGCCCACTGGCAGCATTGAATTTGAATAAAAAATTTTCAGTAAGGTAACAATTGGTGGAATGAAATATTCAACCTTCGCCATATACTTTTTTTCTAGGGTCTCTAGTTTCATTAAAAAATGTCAGGAATAATTCCTAATAACAACTCATTCAATATTTTTCTTTATTTTTATGATTGGCAATAGGGTTCACCCTTAATAATATTTAGATATTTTTAATAGGGATCTTCCTTGGGTGATATCAAACAATTTCGGCAAAAAAATGAAAGTGTGTTAACAAGCCAAAAGTTAAAAGCGTTTTCAAAAACAAGGGCAATAACTGACACTAAATATTTTTCGGTTTATCTGATTTATAATAAGGTTCATCCTTGGGAGACAACAAATACTCCAGCCAAGTTTCATCAAAATCCATTCAAAATTGTTTTCTTTCTAGAGTGTTTACAAGCTAAAATTGAATGCGTTTTTAAGAACAAGGGCTATAAATGATACTAAATATTTTTCAATTTTGCTGATTTTCAATAGGGTTCATCCTTGAGTTAAAACACATTCTCATACCAAGTTTTATCAAGATAGCTTGCCAGGCAAGGTAATATACGCCCACTGGCAGCATTTATTTCAAATAAAAACTTTTCAGTAAGGTTACAATAAGTGGAATGAAATATTCAACCTTCCAACCTATTTTTTTCTAGGGTCTCTAGTTTCATTAAAAACTGTCAAGAATTGTACCTAATAACAACTCATTAAATATTTTTCGGTATTTTTATGATTTGCAATAGGGTTCACCCTTAATAATATTTTGATATTTTTGATTCTTAATAAGGCTCATCCTTGGTTGATATTAAACAATTTCAGCGAGTTTTGTCAAAAAGGAATGTTTAGAATGTTCACAAGCCAAAAGTTGAAAGCGTTTTTGAAAACAGGCGCAATAACTGACACTAAATATTTTTCGATTTATCTGATTTTCAATAGGGTTATCCTTGTGAGAAAACAAATACAAAAAGCAAGTTTCATCAAAATCCATTCAAAATTGTTCTTTCTAGAGTGTTTACGAGTTTAATTGAACGAGTTTTCAAAAACAAGGTCAATAACTTGTACTAAATATTTTTCGATTTTCAATAGGGTTCATCCTTGGGAGACAACAAATACTCCAGCCAAGTTACATCAAAGGGCTATAAATGACATTAAATATATTTCTATTTATTTGATTTATAATAGGGTTCATCCTTGGGTAAAAACAAATACTCAAGCCAAAGTTAATCAAAATCCATTAAGAATAGTTCTTTCTAGAGTGTTTACAAGCTAAAATTGAATGCGTTTTCAAGAACAAGGGCAGTATCTCATACTAAAAAAATTTTTCGATTTCGCTGATTTTCAATTAACACACTCTCACACCAAGTTTCATCGAAATCCATCAAGAAATGTGCCATGTAAAGTGTTTACGAGACAAAAATCGAACGCGTTTAAAAGAACAAGGGCAATAATTCATATTAGATATATTTTGATATTTTTAATTTTCAATTAGGCTCATCCCTTGCAATATCCAACAATTTCAGTGAGTTTTGTCAACATTGGTCATGAATTGTACCTTCTAGAGTGTTTATTGGCCAAAAAGTTAAACCCGTTTTCAAACACAAGGGCAATAACTGACACTAAATATATTTCGATTTATTTGATTTTCAATAAGGTTCATCCTTGGGTAAAAACAAATACTCAAGCCAAGTTTTATCAAAATCCATTAAGAATTGTTCTTTCTAGAGTGCTTACAAGCTAAAATTGAACGCGTTTTCAAACACAAGGGCAATAACTGATACTAAATATTTTTCGATTTAACTGAATTTCAATAGGCTTCATCCTTTAGTGATTACAAATACTCATGCCAAGTTACGTCAAAATTGCTCAAGAATTGTGACTTGTGAAGTGTTTACAAAGCAAAAATCCAACACATTTTATAGAACAAGGGCAATAATTCGTATTTAATATATTTCGATATGTGCTATTTTCAAAAGGATTCATTCTTGGGTGATATTCAACAATTTCAGCAAATTTCGTCAAAATCGGTCAATAACTGTGCTTTGTAGAGTGTTTACAAGCTAAAAATTGAACGCGTTTTCAAGAACAAGGGCAATAACTCATACTAAATGTTTTTCGATTTCGCTGACTTTCAATAGGGTATATCCTTGAGTTATAACATACTCTCACACCAAGTTTCATCAAAATCAGTCAAGAATTGCACACTGTAGAGTGTTTACGAACCATTCAAGAACAAGGGCTAGAACTCATACTAAATTTTTTCCGATTTCGCTGATTTTCAATAGGGTTCATCCTTGCGTGATCATATACACTCATATCAAGTTTCATTTAAATCCGTCAAGAATTACACCTTGTAGAGTGTTTACGAACAATTGTTGACGGACGGACCGACGGACGGATGTGGATGACGACAATATACGCCCCCCATTTCATGTGGGCGTATAAAAACTGTCACGAATTGTACCTTATAACAACTCATTAAATATTTTTCGGTATTTTTATGATTTGCAATAGGGTTCATCCTTAATAATATTTTGATATTTTTAATTCTTAATAAGGCTCATTCTTGGTTGATATTAAACAATTTCAGCGAGTTTTATCAAATATGAATGTTTATAGTGTTCACAAGCCGAAAGTTGAAAGCGTTTTTGAAAACAGGCGAAATAACTGACACTAAATATTTTTCAATTTATCTGATTTTCAATAAGGTTCATCCTTGGGTAAAAATAAATACTAAAGCCCAGATTCATCAAAATCCATTCAAAATTGTTCTTTCTAGAGTGTTTACGACTTAAATTGAACGCGTTTTCAAAAACAAGGTCAATAACTTGTACTAAATATTTTTCGATTTTCAATAAGGTTCATCCTTGGGAGACAACAAATACTCCAGCCAAGTTACATCAATATCCATTAAAAATTGTTCTTTCTAGAGTGTTTACAAGCTAAAATTGAACGAGTTTTCAAGAACAAGGGCTATAACTGACACAAAATATATTTCTATTTATTTGATTTATAATAGGGTTCATCCTTGGGTAAAAACAAATACTCAAGCCAAAGTTAATCAAAATCCATTAAGAATAGTTCTTTCTAGAGTGTTTACAAGCTAAAATTGAATGCGTTTTCAAGAACAAGGGCAGTAACTCATACTAAAAAAAAAATTCCGATTTTGCTGATTTTCAATAGGGTTCATCCTTGAGTTATAACACACTCTCACACCAAGTTTCATCGAAATCCATCAAGAATTGTGCCATGTAGAGTGTTTACGAGACAAAAATCGAATGCGTTTAAAAGAACAAGGGCAATAATTCATAATAATTTTCAATTAGGCTCATCCCTTGCAATATCCAACAATTTCAGTGAGTTTTGTCAACATTGGTCATGAATTGTACCTTCTAGAGTGTTTATTAGCCAAAAAGTTAAACCCGTTTTCAAACACAAGGGCAATAACTGACACTAAATATATTTCGATTTATTTGATTTTTAATAAGGTTCCTCCTTGTTAAAAACAAATACTCAAGCCAAGTTTTATCAAAATCCAGTAAGAATTGTTCTTTCTAGAGTGCTTACAAGCTAAAATTGAACGCGTTTTCAAACACAAGGGCAATAACGGATACTAAATATTTTTTGATTTAACTGAATTTCAATAGGGTTCATCCTTAGGTGATTACAAATACTCATGCCAAGTTATGTCAAAATCGCTCAAGAATTGTGACTTCTAGAGTGTTTACAAGGCAAAAATCCAACACATTTTATAGAACAAGGGCAATAATTCCTATTAAATATATTTCGATATGTGCTATTTTCAAAAGGGTTCATTCTTGGGTGATATTAAACAATTTCAGCAAGTTTCGTCAAAATCGGTCAATAACTGTGCTTTGTAGAGTGTTTACAAGCTAAAAATTGAACGCGTTTTCAAAAACAAGGGCAATAAATGATATTAATTTTTTTTCGATTTGACTGGTTTTCAATAGGCTTCATCCTTGGGTGATAACAAATACTCAGGCCAAGTTTCATTAAAATCCATTAAAAATTGTTCTCTCAAGAGTATTTACAAGCTAAAATTGAACGCGTTTTCAAGAACAAGGGCAATAACTCATACTAAATGTTTTTCGATTTCGCTGATTTTCGATAGGGTTCATCCTTGCGTGATCATAAACACTCATATTAAGTTTCATCTAAATCCGTCAAGAATTACACCGTGTAGAGTGTTTACTAGCAATTGTGGACGGACGGACGGACGGACCGACGGACCGACGGACGGATGTGGGTGACGACAATATACGCCCCCCATTTCATGTGGGCGTATAAAAATTAAAACAGTACAACAAATTTCTTAATTTCAAGATAACGATTCTCTCTTGGACCTTCCTGATAGTAATAAAAGATAAAAACTACAAAAAACCTATAATTATTTGTTAAATTTTTTTATGATCAGCCGTAAAGTCCAACCAACAACACTCGGGGTCCATTTTTTCTTGCCATTTTTTTACAGTATTTAGCCGAACTCCAGACATAATTTTCACACATACATGTGTAAAGGTCATGAAAAAAAAATCGGGAGATTGGGTGAAAAATCGGGAGATTGGGTGAAAAATCGGGAGATTGGGTGAAAAATCGGGAGATTGGGTGAAAAATCGGTAGATTTTTTTCAAAGCGTGTAAATTCATGAATTTTTAAAAGATGGATACAAGATTGTTCCAAACCATCTAAATTAAATGTTCCTTTTTCCAAAAACTGTAATTCATGACTTCTCTCCATCATTAATTGCACAGAATGAAAGGTAAAGTAATTTTTCTGAAGCAAGCTCACGATATATTGAACCGAATTCGCCGCTTCCATTTTGACACTTTGATATCGAAAGTAGCCTGTTATAATGATTGTTTAAATGCTACAGTCAAATTATAAAGCGTTTTTAAGAAACGAAGTTCTGATACTATTAAATTTAGACTAAAAATCTACTGATAATACAAAACAAATTTTGAAACGATGTCTATGCTATTTATTAATCACATAGAATTGACGATTATCATAAACTATCGTGAAGACTTCAAAATTTCGTCTATGGTAAAAAGTAAAGTGAATCATAAAAGCGAAAGCAGAGTGAACCGGATGATGTTATAAAAACATCGGGTGAAAAATGGATCAAATTATCATCTTAATCGGGGGATTAATTAATCAGGCAAAGATAATATCATTACGGGATGAGATTAACGCGTGTCACCGGCAAATAAAATACAAGTAAAGAATATTTTATTGATTTATGGTAAAGAATTTTGACATTGAAAACGGTAGGCCCCGTGAAAATTATGGATACGAAAAGAAAAAAAAAAATCGGTAGATTTGGGTCTCCCGCCGGTAGATCGGGAGACAGCATGCAAAAGCGAAAGAAACCCGACGAAATCGGTAGATTACACATGTATGTTTTCACACATTAATTAAGCTAAGTCACTATTTTTTATGAAATGAATAGTTCCTATAAGTGTTACTACGATATATTGCAAAACTTCATGAATAATATTTTATCTTCTTTTCATTCCAACAATTTAACAATGGTTACCGATATAATTATAATGATATACATTCAATGAAATAGGGGTGTGGCTTAAGCTAAGGTCAACGAAATTGTAAGTCGGTTCCGTCATTTTTGTATATTAGGGAGAGTGTTATCTGTTTGTTAACGAATATAAAGTCCATTAATTTAGCTTTAATTATTTGCAGCTTCGATTATTTCAAAGTTCTACTCTGCTCAATAATACGGAAAATACAAAAGAACAATAATTGCGCCTGTAATTACGATAAAAATTAAGATAGCTTGCCAGGCAAGGTAATATACGCCCACTGGCAGCATTTATTTCAAATAAAAACTTTTCAGTAAGGTTACAATTGGTGGACTGAAATATTCAAGCTTCCGCTATATACTTTTTTTCTAGGGTCTCTAGTTTCATTAAAAAATGTCAGGAATAGTACCTAATAACAACTCATTAAATATTTTTCGGTATTTTTATGATTTGCAATAAGGTTCACCCTTAATAATATTTTGATATTTTTAATTCTTAATAAGGCTCATCATTGGTTGATATTAAACAATTTCAGCGAAAAAATGAACGTGTGTTCACAAG
>CM060203.1:20847798-20880733 GCA_030562195.1 Nipponacmea schrenckii
TGTGTAGTTACTGTGCCCACGTGCATGCATAGCAATATTTCAAACCAAACCGTCTTGTTCTCCTGACGAGTGGTAGCAAATCTACTACGAAACAGACTGTTGAGAAAACTTAATGTTTATGTGAAATTGTTCGTTTTCTAATCATCTATAAAGCTCCGTGGATGTGCACGTAGAGCACTCTAGAAGATTATCCTGGATTTTTTCATATTTCATATAAATAATTCGAATTATATATATATATATCCTTTATGTTACAAAATTAATATAAAGCCAGATAAGATGAACACTATTTTCACGGCAAGTTTGTCAGATCATTGTAACAAATGATGAGTTGTAATAATCTATTATCGTACGTTAGTTATGTTGAAGGGTGTAATTAAATAGATCTTAATTGTAACAAATTTATTTCAGTTCACAGTGTTAACTAATTACACTTCACTCCCTTTTCTTTTCTATCCTTTACTATCTCTTTTCTGTTTCTGAGTTCTTTTAAATCTAATCTCTTCTCCTGTGTTCTTGGTGAACATTTCTAATGACTATCTGAGTTGTTTTCTATAAACCTGTATAGTCATTCTGTTTTAGTGTTTTACACCAGTTGGATGTCATTTTGATTGCATATGGTTTAAATTGAATTTTCTTCAATTTAGTTTAATATTTATGTAGTTTAGTGTTTGTGTACACTTTTCCAGTGTACATATTTCTTGGATACATACTAGGATAGTTTTCATTATAGGTATGTTTTAGTTATAATATTTCTATATTTGTTTATCTTGGTAACCAAGCTGTCGGCCATTTTGAATTCTGGGCTAATCTCAAATTTTCTATATTTCTGCAGCCAATTTTTTCACATAATTCTTACATATTAATATAATTCTCTTACATAGCATTCTCATGCATTCATACCTTATTTTATTTAAAGATTTCCCTTTTATAACCTTGGTGGTAAGGTATTTCACCTTAACGTTGGTTATTGTTTAAACCCCTTTTAGGGTAAGCATTATTAATGTTCATTCTGTACATTAAATCGTCAATAACAAATGTGGGTGCAGAAGATATTCAGACGTTCAACAATTCAGTGAAAACAAATCTGTACTCTTTATAACTTTATTAATATTAACTTGACTTGAGTAAAGTTGTTGTTGTTCACAGATTGACTAAAATAAACAATTACAATAACTATTAAACATCTTAAACTTCACTTATAAAATAGGCCTATCAATAATAATAGACTTGCCTGTCTACTGTTGCAATGGAATGTATGTCACGTGACCAGCTGAGCAGCGGGAAAGGGAAAACTTTATCTGACATCTATTTTACATCAAAATATACACTTTTTGACAATAACACCTAATTTCACAATGCTAAACATCAAAAGATACATGTTATGTATAAAATTACATATAAAATACTAAGTTTACCGATTTATTATGCCTGTTATTTCCACAATTCCACACATAGAAAATTCTCGCTAACTTTGACCATGTTGCCTTTTTTTATGTAACTGGATAATCGCAACTCAAACTAGTTACTGGATAATTGTGCATTAAACTAATGCTTGGATATTCGCGACTAAAACAAAAGAGACTTAAGGAAACAAGACTAACATATCATTGTAATGCTTTTCGCTCTCACAAGCATAGTTTTGTTAAATTGTTGTCTTACCCGAACGTAATAACATTTTGCCCTATCATATCGCAGACGATACAATATATGTAATTGGTTTTCTATATGTATACAGAACAAAAACCATGCCACACTCGGATCATCAACATATTGGATAGTTAATTAGAGATTAAGGTGTTGACATGCGATTTAATTACTATTTACCATCATGTCTACTGTGCATAAACGTAAAGTTAAATATTCTAAACGTTCCGCGTTTTTCCCATGTGGTATTTGTCGTAAGAACTGTACATCTAAATCGGTACAATGTAACTGTTGTGGTTATTGGTATCATTATGATTGTGAACAAATATCAGTGAATGATATTCCTTACGTTGAGGATCAATTGATGGAATTTACATGTGTCGAGTGTTTCAAATTTGAATTAGGGGATCATTACTCATGTTCATTAGCTCTATCCAGATTACGTCAAGTAAGTAATATAATGTTTTAATTTGATTTAGAGAAGTAGAAATATAATACATATTTGAAGGGATTATGCGATGTTCTGAGGACAGCAATCATATCTATCTACCCGCCAGTAAATGGACTACAGGATGATGCTTTCCGTCATCTGAACACCGCCTTCAAACCGAATCAACCAATACGTCATGCCACTGGGGAGATACGCGTCATGTGGACCAACATAGCTATCAACAACAAGGGCTACTGGACACCTAATCATTTTGTGAGCGTCATACCCGACATTTATTCCGTATGTGATGAATTAATCCCCAGTTCAACAGTACATTTGCACACAAGAGCCCACCACCATCACCTTCCCCCCAGTTATTCTATCTATTCAACCGCATCTCCCGTTACTTCAACCTCACCAATGTCTTCTTCTAATATATCTTCATTGGAACTCCACATGTCCTTTCCAGACTCCCCAGTTGACGATATAAGAAAAAATGAACTATTTGACCAGGATTACATCCACACACAGGCTATTATGGAACTGGATGTTGATTCTATATCATTCTTGAATGTTTGCCGAATGGAAAATTTATGTCAGCCAAAGAAATTACAATGCATCGATACCAGACAGTTTTGAAGTCTGATGCTTCTTTCAATTAACACATAACTTACTTTAAGTCGACCGATGACACCAATTTAAGTGACGTTGCTCTTTATGAATATGAGGGAATCTATAAAGTTAACGAACCAGAAAAGCTAAGAACAAACCCTAAAACTTTTCCTCTTATTTTAGATTTGTATTTAAGCAGATGCTGGTTACAGTTTTTCATAAATTGCAATGTATCAATCAGTTTCAGAATTTTTTTTTTTTTTTTCCCCTCTTACTCCTTATTTTTTTGCACATAACTGTTGGTGGTACTGAATCTTCTCCTCGGCCTGTGCTTTCGTAATTTCAATTATATATTGTTTTTACAACCACTTTCACCTAAAATATTCCAAAACATCAAACACGAGATAAAAGTAAAACCACCGAAAAATATATATGTTGATTTAAATAGGGAAGATTCTCATAATGTGACTTCTCATAATGTGACTTCTCATAATGTGACTTCACATGATGAAACAATTGCCCATAAGAGCTGTTAAAAATGATTTAGATATACAATTTGGGTCTTCGGTAGTCTTCGGTGGTCATCGGTAGTTCGGTAGTCTTCGGCTGTGAAAAGACGCACCAGACTGGAGCGCCACTAACATAAGTGAAGGGCACAAACCAAAACGTGGTTATTCAATTTTGTTTGAGTTGTTGCTGTTAATTTGTTTCAAAATGTTGAGAACTTTATTCAGCCGTTCGTTTCTAACCGTAAGTTTTTGTAAATTCCATTACATTTATTAAGAATCTAGAAATAAGGGCTGATTGTCGATTGTACTTGAGGGAAAGAATAAAAGCACATGGTAAAAACACATTCTCCCAAACAGAGTTCAAATCTTTCCTAGACCGAATCATTTAGTCAATTATGGTCAGAATAAAATTCAGTGAAGAAATCACTAATACCGTAATGCAAAAAACATTTTAACTTTAATGTAAATGTCTTTTGTACTAATACCGAAAATACATCATGCACTTAACATAATGCAAACGACATTTTACCTTTAATGTAAATGTCTTTTGTACTAATACCTAAAATGCATCATGCATTTAACATGGGATGCAGTGGTTTCCTCCTTTTTACAGTTCCACCCAAATTGAAGATTATCTTCCACAAGACTCGTGATTTCCTTCAACACCTAACACAAACAAATGATTTAATCACTGCCAATCATTCAATTTATTCATTAAGACTGATAACAATGTGTGTCATTGAAATTGGTTAATTAAAAGATTAATTAATTACTCCACATAATTTCAGTCTTTTCCCTTCTGACATGTAGTCTTTGAAAGATATTCCTACAAAGTAAATAATTATTTTTGCAAATTTATGTGAATAGATTTTTTCTGTTTTAATATTTATAGAAATTGAGTAATCCTACTAAATAACATAAATTAACATACCTGTATTACATCTCCTGTGACAGCATTTTCCACATTCATCACACACAAGTAATGGCATGCTGCCATGGTCTAACAAGGGTATTGTAATTTAGACGCAAATCATGTTAAAATGTTCAAAAAAGAATGGAGTAGGAGGAATTTTGTATGATATTTATATGATTTTGTATGATATATTATAAATAACAATCAAGGTTATCAAATTAATTAAGCCTATTCCTATGACTTCCTTATTCCTTTTATTTGTTCATTTGAAGCCATCACTGACAGTAGCTGATCAAAGATTAACAGGGTTTTTAATTACCTAATCATATAATAATTAGGGGCGGAAACCACTTAGAATAAGGGGAAATAGAGGGGGGAAACCACTGGTGGGGAACGTGTAAAAGGAGGAAACCACTGCAAGCCTTTAACATAATGCTAACATAATGCGTACGACATTTTACCTTTAATGCAAATGTTGTGTGTACTAATACCTAAATTACATTGTGCATCAAACCTTTAATGCACAAGTAAAGTGTCAAAATACGTAATACAATCAACAAAATACCACTAGTGATTTGACGCATTACAAATCACACTTAACATAACTACTTCAACACAGGAATACCAGTCAACTCGGGGACAAGTCAACTCGGGGACAGTTAACTCGGAGACAAAGTGAGTTAACTCGGGTACAACCATAAGTTAATTCGGAGACAACTTTGAGTTAACTCAGAGACAATAATATATTATTGGAATAAAGGTGATATCTTAAAAACCTTTTGGTTTCGAATTCCCGATCATGCGATCGGAACTTCTTTTAAACATGATTTCGGTAGTAAGCGAGACCAACGGTAGATTGTTTTTCCCGGTTGGAACTTCCTTTAAAGGGATAATAGGCGTTAGAACGAAGATAAAATTTCAAGTTCACTCAAATTTGGACAATAACAGTATAAACCCATCAGTGGACTTACCTATACATCAAAATCCCTCTAAAATCCGATAAATCCCCAAAATAAAGTAGTTAATCATAAAACGCTTGAGCCATCCATCAAGCGATTTTTAAATCGTGTAAATATAAAGGGAAGTAACTCTAACATGTGAGTTTTCACGCGTCCTTGACCCCTACTGTTGAATTCCACAATGATGTTTTAGCGTTGATTTACCAGACGCTTTTATTCTCAAACTGAATGGAATCGTCGCTGGCTCACTTTTTTTTAAAATTCCGAATATATTTTTATTGTGGCTTTTTAAAATTTGGTAAAGTGTGGGATGCATACTTATTTAACTAATAGTCAATATGAAACACAAATATAAGCCGTAGGACGAGTGTATTCTAACGCCTATTATCCCTTTAAACATGGTTTCGGTAAATCTAGGCCCGATTAAACGATTAACAAACTAATTAATTAATAAAGAAAACATTATCTGAACTTGTTTGACAGTCTGTTTGGAATTTGCGGCGTTCGATGCTTTCTTCGCATCATTTTCTATTGAAATCATAGTGGAGGTGTCTATCCGGGAGCAAAAATCGAATGCATCCACCTTGCAGATTCGCTTAAATATGCACTGCTCATGAAATGTCCTTCAATATTTCAAAGACAAAAACCGCTCAACAAAATTCTAAATTGCTATCAAATTTCGACCTATAGAGCAGAAAACTACTATTCAATACATGAATTAATTCGGACGCTTGATAATCCATTAATAAACAATGATCAGCGATCATTTAATTAACTGAAAGAGCAGAAGCATTTGAACTTTCACATCTACAAACCGAAAGTAGAATATAATGATAAGCTGATATAAATAGATAGATCTTTTATTGTTCAATCAGATTAAATTGTTCACAAATATCGATGGTTCTTCATAGATTTATTCTCCAACAAGATGTGATTTATCCACGTTTTCACGGCTACATCGTTTAACCTGAGGCAACCGGAATGTAAAATAACAATGAATAATCTTTATTTCAATGACCTAAAAAATGAACTAAAGATATTTTAACGGCATCGGTAAATTTGTCCCCGGTTGACTGGAGAATATTGTCTCCGAGTTTAATTTTGTCTCCAAGTTAACTAACAAAAATGTGTCTCCGGGTTGACATGTACCCGAGTTGACCGAGTACCCAACACAGTACAAGTTACATTGCATCTTTGTATTATCTCGACTGCATTAACTTCCACTATATGCAAATGAGCTTATGGGCGGAGCTTAAAATGTCAATTATTCATATTAACTAAATATTCCCTGTAAACGTCCATTTCGTCCTCAAGCCAGCTCGTGTCCAAATATTTTCGACTGTGTCAAACAAATGTATTAGATTAAACTCTATGTTCATAAGCTGTTCATGACTGATTCATACTCAAATCGGAAGAAAATGCTAAATATCGAGGTATATGACAATTCATTCAAATTCATGCCACACCACCATCACCGTGGACTAGGTTTGGTAGAAAATACTATTATATTTGAGTTTTTGGGACATTCTCACGAAGAGTCTTCATCACTGACTAGCCAGTGAGTAAGTTTAACATAAAAAGACCATTATATTGGAATTTTTGGGATATTCATAGGTCTGAAGGCACCATGTGGTAAGGAATCTGCAAATTCCATCAAAAATTATGCCCCGCCATCACCGTGGACTGTTCAAAACATGGCCATTTTTTCAAAAAATGGCCATGAAAAGCTTCCATTCCAGTGAGTAAGTTTGGCTAAATCAATTTTATTAATTTTTGGAATTCACAGGTCAAGGCGCTATGGGTTGGAATCTGCCAATACTTTAGGATTTGAAACGGCTATTACGTTTTCTTCCGATTTGATTACGAATCAGTATGAACACTTATGAACATCTATGCTGGTTTGACGACGAAATGGACGTTACAAGCATTTAGTTAATATGAATACTTGACATTTTATGCTCCGCCCATAAGCTCATTTGCATATAGTGGAAGTTAATGCAGTCGAGATAATACAAAGATGCAATGTAACTTGTACTGTGTTGAAGTAGTTATGTTAAGTGTGATTTGTAATGCGTGAAATCACTAGTGGTATTTTGTTGATTGTATTACATATTTTGACACTTTACTTATGCATTAAAGGTTTGATGCACAATGTAATTTAGGTATTAGTACACACAACATTTGCATTAAAGGTAAAATGTCGTTTGCATTATGTTAAATGCATGATGTATTTTAGGTATTAGTACAAAAGACATTTACATTAAAGTTAAAATGTTTTTTGCATTACGGTATTAGTGATTTCTTCACTGAATTTTATTCTGACCATAATTGACCTCCATACTCACTGCCTTCAGCAGAGAGACAGAAGACCAAAGTAGGAATATTTATCGTGAAATAGCGTAACCAATTTGGTTGCGTTAAATTATTCGTCATCCTTGAGTTTTTTTTATCAAAAAGTTTCAATTTTCCTGTATGTTAATAGGTCAGCTACATACCACCCCCCTATTTGACAGAATAAACCACTGATTGTTGACTAATCTAAGTTGAAATATCCAAGCGTGGAGCTATTTTTAAGATGTTCACCTTGCCAAGACTTACTGTCATTGGAAATTTCAGCCAATCAAAAGACTTGTCTCGAAATCAATGATTTAAGGTCACATGATTTTAATGTTTATTTGATAAAGATGGCGACTTTGAATGTGTAAAAATAGCCGCCTGATGAACATTTTTCGAATTTGCACACAAGTACATAATGTCAATTTGTTGAAAGGTACCATATTATCCCACAATTATCTTTTACTTTACAAAATTTACTGTTTTCAAAGGTCTAAAGGAAGTATTACAAAATTTTGTGTTCTCAACAGGCTTGGTCATCTGTCTCTAAAATACGTAGTATTATTTAGAGTCAACATGTCGGTCTAAGTTTTTCCATATTCAATCACAATAATTCAATATAGCATCATGAAAATCTTGAACTAGTCAAAATAAAAGTAGACCACAACATTTTTTTCAACACTCTCACTGCACACAAAAAACTTTTTTTAAATTAAGATCAACCTTGAACTTGAAATACTCTCATTTCATAATATCTGAAAAGAAAGTGCAATTTCAGACATTAAATTCCAAATCTCGACCTAAATATATACATGCTAAAACCCCAAGATAGAGAGTTTTGAAAAATAACACAGACTATATTTGTATACAATCATTAGCTTATAATGTTTTGGTTAGTCCTATATATAATATAACAATACAAAAATTTTGGGTTGGTTTAAATTTTCTTGCAGGGGTTCAAATTAAAACCGCCCAGTCGCAATTGGCAACCAAAAATTCTACTGAAACTAAAATCCTGGAAAATTCCCAGCTGGCAACCTTTTTTTGGACTACTTTCGCTTTATATCGGAATTTTATGTTAGCTGTGCAATTATCACAAAACAAAATCTGGGTGTGAGGGATTGACTCTGTTGTCAAGTCTTTTAACTCCTTGTAACTGATTTTTTGGGGACCGGAAGAACGTTTTTTTTTTTTTAAAAATTTTTTAATTTTCTTATAGCCTGTAAACATCCATTTTCTAAATTCTTGTGGAGATTTTTAGAGGGTGTAATTAAACTGGAAACTGGAACAAAAAGAAAGAATGACTTTTTTTTTATTAAAAAATTTTAATGGGCACAAAAAAATTGTATGTTAGGGGCCCAGTGGGCTCCTGACGTGACTGTCTTAATTTGAATCCCTGGGATGAGATAAATGTGTGTCACCGGCAATTAAAATACAAAGTAAAGAATATTTTATTGATTAATGGTAAAGAATTTTGATATTGAAAATGGTAGATCTTGTGAAAGAAAGAAATAAAGTTGGTAGATTTGGTTTGTGGTAGTTAGGGGCCCAGTATGTTCCTGTTCTGGTTTTTATACGCCCACATTATAATGTGGTCGTATATTGTCGTCACCCCTGTCCGTCGGTCCGTCCGTCCGTCGGTCCCGTCCACAATTGCTTGTGAACGCAATAGAGCCTACAGTTTTTGTCGGATTTAAATGAAACTTGCTGTGATCATTTATATTGATGAGATCTCGGACAAGTTCGAAATTGGCTATTTTTCGATGAACGGTTTTTGAGTTATTGCACTTGACTTAGCCGCAACGCGTCAAAATTGGCTTGTGAACGCGATAGAGACTACAGTTTTCATCAGATTTGAATGAAACTTGCTGTGATCAGTAATATTGATGAGATCTCGGACAAGTTCGAAATTGGCGATTTTTCGATGAACGGTTTTTGAGTTATTGCACTTGACTTCACCAAAACGCGTCAAAATTGGCTCGTGAACGGGGATAGAGACTACAGTTTTCATCAGATTTGAATGAAACTTGCTGTGATCATTTATATTGATGAGATCTTGAACAAGTTCGAAATTGGCGATTTTTCCATGAATGGTTTTTGAGTTATTGCACTTGACTTAGCCAAAACGCGTCAAAATTGACTTGTGAACGCGATAGAGACTACAGTTTTCATCAGATTTGAATGAAACTTGCTGTGATCATTTATATTGATGAGATCTTGGACAAGTTCGAAATTGGCGATTTTTCGATGAATGGTTTTTGAGTTATTGCACTTGACTTAGTCAAAACGCCTCAAAATTGTCTTGGGAATGTGATAGAGATACAATTTTCATCTGATTTGAATGAAATTTGGTGTGATCATTTATATTGATGAAATTTTGGACAAGTTCGAAAATTTACGATTTTTGGGTGAACGTTTTTGAGTTATTGGGCCCTTTACTAAGTCAAATTGCGTCGAAATAGACTTGTGAACACAATAGAGACAAAAGTTTTCATCTGATGGGAATGAAATTTGATGTGATCATTGAATTGATGAAATCTTTTGGGCAAGTTCGAAATTGGATATACTGTTTTTGAGTTATTGGCACTTGGCTTAAGTCAAATGCGCGGCTTGTGAACCGATAGACAATACAGTTTTCATCTGATTTTAATGAAATTTGTTGTGAACATTGATATTGACGAGAACTTGGTTAGATTCTAAATAATCTTAGAGTTTTTGCCTTGGTTGTTAAAACAGAAAATTTTTATTTTAAAGTTGGCGTATCTTGCTAGAACCACTTGTCTTAATTTCAACCCCTGCTGCTTATTTAATGCTGTTGACAACCCTTGGTTTACTTTCATTTTGACTAGAATTTTTGTAAAGAAACCCAAGTTTTACCAGGATTTCATATGAATATTGCCCAAATTTTAACAAGAATTCTAGCAAAAAAAAGTTATAGAAGGTTGAATTTTGAGATTTAATATGGAAGGAGATGGCAAATTATTCAACTTGAACGTACAACTTTTGCTCCTGTGAAGAGTAACTCATACATTATACTAAAACACTACTGTAGAAAGTCAGACCCCTTACTTCCCCCCTTAAAAACATCCTATTTCGTCCACCTCAGGACCTTGTAATTCGACTTTTGCTTACAAATTTGATTTATGTGTCATTTTGTCCAGTTTAATGTCATAACCAAACCTACTTGTGTTTGTGGATAAACATGTTGTGTTGAGGAGTGGAAATGTCAAAAAGACAAAAACATTTTTTTGTCAGTATTTTGTGACATAACAATGATTATTTTAGGGAATGATGCAGGTAATAATATAATTTAACATAGTCTGATTGTAGATGATTTTCAATAAACAGGAATAGAAACAGGGTACAAAATAAGCAAATTGCCATGTAGTTTCTACCAGTGGAGCAGTTTTTATACGCCCACATGGAAATGTGGACGTATATTGCCGTCGCCCCTGTCCGTCGCGTCGGTCCGTCCACATTTGTTGTATCCACGATAGAGGCTACAGTTTTTATCCGATCTTAATGAAACTTGGTATACATGTATATATTGATGATATCTCGGTCAAGTTGGAAAATTGAAATTATCGAATGAACAGATTTTGAGTTATTGCCCTTGACTTAGTAAAAACGCGTCAAATTTGGGTTGTATCCACAATAGAAGCTACAGTTTTTATCCGATCTTAATGAAACTTGGTATACATGTATATATTGATGATATCTCGGTCAAGATTGAAAATGGAAATTATCGCATGAACGGTTTTTGATTTATTGCACTTGACTTAGTAAAAACGCGTCAAATTTGGGTTGTATCCACAATAGAGGCTACAGTTTTTATCTGATCTTAATGAAACTTGGTATACATGTATATATTGATGATATCTCTGTCAAGTTCAAAAATGGAAATCATTGCATGAACGGTTTTTGATTTATTGCACTTGACTTAGTAAAAACGCGTCAAATTTGGGTTGTATCCACAATAGAGGCTACAGTTTTTATCCGATCTTAATGAAACTTGGTATACATGTATATTGATGATATCTCAGCCAAGTTCGAAAATGGAAATTATTGCATTCACGTTTTTTGAGTTATTGCACTTGACTTAGTAAAAACGCGTCAAATTTGGGTTGTATCCACAATAGAGGCTACAGTTTTTATCTGATCTTAATGAAACTTGGTATACATGTATATATTGATGATATCTCTGTCAAGTTCAAAAATGGAAATCATTGCATGAACGGATTTTGAGTTATTGCCTTGACTTAGTAAAAATGCGTCAAATTAGGGTTGTATCCATGATAGAGGCTACAGTTTTTATCCGATCTTAATGAAACTTGGCATACATGTATATATTGATGATATCTCGGTCAAGTTCCAAAATAGAAATTATCGAATGAACAGATTTTGAGTTATTGCCCTTGACTTCGTAAAAACGCGTCAAATTTGGGTTATATCCACGATATAGGCTACAGTTTTTATCAGAAATTCAAATTTGACGATTTTTTGATGAATAGTTTATGAGTAATTGCCCTTGACTAAGTAAAATTGCATAAAAATTCATTTTCTTTAGACACTATAGAAGCTACAATTATCTATGGATTTTAATGAAACTTGGTATGAGCATTGGAATTGATAAGAGGGCGGTCAAGTTCGATTTGGACGATTTTGCGATAAACAGTTTTGCCCCTGCCTCTATATTTGTTGTAGACAAAATAGAAGCTACAATTTTCAATGGATTTAAATGAAACTTGGTGTGAGCATTGGAATTGATAAGACACAGTCAAGTTCGAATTTGATGATTTTTCGATGAACAGTTTTTTAGTTATTGCCCTTGACTTCAATATCCATTTAGTGAATGTTTTTGAGTCATTGCTGTATTTATTTTTCAAATTCAATGCTGCCAGTGGGCGTATGTTACCTTGCCTGGCAAGCTATCTTTTAGCATTGCATTTAAATTTCACCAAATCATGCTTAGATCAGTAGATCTATGTTTTACAGAAATAAATCACTATTTTTATGAAGATCATGTGATAATGAATCGTTATTCTGTAATAATCTCTTTTAAGATATTTTCTTAAAAATACGATGGCCTTTATTGGTTATTTTTTATTCGTGTACTACGCGTGTGTGCCTCCTGCGTGTCCTTGTCTATTGTTACTATAAATAGACCATGGTCACCTTCATCAATATGGAAATAACGGTTTGATGGTTTCTGAGCAATATGATTTCGTCTTATGGAATCAGATTCGCAATCTCCCCAATTTGCAATGGACAGTCCCCAAAGAATAGTAAATAATATAAATTTAATAGTATTGTAGATCAGGTTCTGATATTTAGGACAACAGACAACTGATTGAAATAGGAAAAAAATAGGCTACGGTATATTGGTAAAGGGGTGGTTGGTAGTTTGTGATCATTTGTATACGCCCACATGAAATGGGGGGCGTATATTGTCGTCACCCACATCCGTCCGTCCTTCCGTCTGTCTGTCGGTCCGTCCGTCCGTCTGTCCACAATTGCTCGTAAACACTCTACAAGGTGTAATTCTTGACGGATTTAGATGAAACTTAATATGAGTGTTTATGATCACGCAAGGATGAACCCTATTTAAAATCAGCAAAATAGGAAAAAAATTAGTATGAGTTCTTGCCCGCCCGTGTTCTTGAATGGCTCGTAAACACTCTACAATGTGTTATTATTGACTTATTTTGATTAAACTTGGTGTGAGAGTATGTTTTAACTCAAGGATAAACCCTATTGAAAATCATTTAGTATGAGTTATTGCCCTTGATCTTGAAAACGCGTTAAATTTTAGCTTGTATGTACTCTAGAAAGAACAATTCTTAATAGATTTTGATAGAACTTGGCTTGAGTATTTGTTTTTACCCAAGGATGAACCCTTTTGAAAATCAAATAAATCAAAATATATTTAGTGTCAGTTATTGCCTTTGGCTTATAAACACTCTAGAAGACACAATTCATGACCAATGTTGAAAAAACTCACTGAAATTGTTTGATATCACCCAGGGATGAGCCCTATTGAAAATTAAAAAAAAATCAAAATATATCTAATATGAATTTTTGCCCTTGTTCTTTTAAACGTGTTAGATTTTTGTCTCGTAAACACTCTACATGGCACAATTCTTGACCGATTTTGATAAAACTTGGTGTGAGAGTGTATTTTAACTCAAGGATGAATCATATTGAAAATCAGCAAAATAAAAAAAAATATTCAGTATGAGTTATTGCCCTTGTTCTTGAAAACACGTTTAATTTTAGCTTGTAAACACTCTAGAAAAAACAATTCTGAATGGATTTTGATGAAGCTTAGTTTGAGTATTTGTTTTCTCCCAAGGATGAACCCTATTGAAAATCAGATAAATCAAAAAATATTTAGTACAAGTTATTGCCTTTGTTCTTAAAAACGCGTTCAATTTTAGTTTGAAAACACTCTAGAAAGAACAATTTTGAATGGATTTTGATGAAACTTGGCTTTAGTATTTGTTTTCTCCCAAGGATGAACCCAATTGAAAATCAGATAAACCGAAAAATATTTAGTTTCAGTTATTGCCCTTGTTTTTGAAAACGCTTTAATCTTTTGGCTTGTGAACACACGTTCATTTTTTCGCTGAAATTGTTTGATATCACCCAAGGAAGATCCCTATTAAAAATATCAAAATATTATTAAGGGTGAACCCTATTGCAAATCATAAAAATAATGAGTTGTTATTAGGTACTATTCCTGACATTTTTTAATGAAACTAGAGACCCTAGAAAAAAAGTATATAGCGGAAGCTTGAATATTTCAGTCCACCAATTGTAACCTTACTGAAAAGTTTTTATTTGAAACAAATGCTGCCAGTGGGCGTATATTACCTTGCCTGGCAAGCTATCTTAATTTTTATCGTAATTACAGGCGCAATTATTGTTCTTTTGTATTTTCCGTATTATTGAGCAGAGTAGAACTTTGAAATAATCGAAGCTGCAAATAATTAAAGCTAAATTAATGGACTTTATATTCGTTAACAAACAGATAACACTCTCCCTAATATACAAAAATGACGGAACGGACTTACAATTTCGTCGACCTTAGCTTAAGCCACACCCCTATTTCATTGAATGTATATCATTATAATTATATCGGTAACCATTGTTAAATTGTTGGAATGAAAAGAAGATAAAATATTATTCATGAAGTTTTGCAATATATCGTAGTAACACTTATAGGAACTATTCATTTCATAAAAAATAGTGACTTAGCTTAATTAATGTGTGAAAACATACATGTGTAATCTACCGATTTCGTCGGGTTTCTACCGCTTTTGCATGCTGTCTCCCGATCTACCGGCGGGAGACCCAAATCTACCGATTTTTTTTTTCTTTTTGTATCCATAATTTTCACGGGGCCTACCGTTTTCAATGTCAAAATTCTTTACCATAAATCAATAAAATATTCTTTACTTGTATTTTATTTGCCGGTGACACACGTTAATCTCATCCCGTAATGATATTATCTTTGCCTGATTAATTAATCCCCCGATTAAGATGATAATTTGATCCATTTTTCACCCGATGTTTCTATAACATCATCCGGTTCACTCTACTTTCGCTTTTATGATTCACTTCACTTTTTACCATAGACGAAATTTTGAAGTCTTCACGATAGTTTATGATAATCGTCAATTCTGTGTGATTTATAAATAGCATAGACATCGTTTCAAAATTTGTTTTGTATTATTGGTAGATTTTTAGTCTAAATTTAATAGTATCAGAACTTCGCTTCTTAAAAACGCTTTATAATTTGACTGTAGCATTTAAACAATCATTATAACAGGCTACTTTCGATATCAAAGTGTCAAAATGGAAGCGGCGAATTCGGTTCAATATATCGTGAGCTTGCTTCAGAAAAATTACTTTACCTTTCATTCTGTGCAATTAATGATGGAGAGAAGTCATGAATTACAGTTTTTGGAAAAAGGAACATTTAATTTAGATGGTTTGGAACAATCTTGTATCCATCTTTTAAAAATTCATGAATTTACACGCTTTGAAAAAAATCTACCGATTTTTCACCCAATCTCCCGATTTTTCACCCAATCTCCCGATTTTTTTTTCATGACCTTTACACATGTATGTGTGAAAATTATGTCTGGAGTTCGGCTAAATACTGTAAAAAAATGGCAAGAAAAAATGGACCCCGAGTGTTGTTGGTTGGACTTTACGGCTGATCATAAAAAAAAATTTAACAAATAATTATAGGTTTTTTGTAGTTTTTATCTTTTATTACTATCAGGAAGGTCCAAGAGAGAATCGTTATCTTGAAATTAAGAAATTTGTTGTACTGTTTTGATTTTCAGATAAAATAGATAAAAAGTACATCAAAGAAGCTCTTTTTTCATATCTCACCCAGTTGTATGACTGCTATACAAATTACAGAAAAAGGGCGATAATTGCTCCTCAAAATTTGAAATTGCTACACAAAATTCTCACAAAAAACTGCTATGCAAATAAAAAAAGTAATTTGTACCCTCTGGTTTTCATAATTTTCATGACAATCAAAAACTTTTCTAAACGTTTTAGAAAGTGTACCTGCAACATGCGTTCCCTCAGAACGTGTCTTCAGCGTGCATTCTTTCTGCTCAAAGATCTTGTCTTTAGCGATCTAATGTTGACAATTTTAATTTTTTTGAAGAACATCATTTGATAACTCCAAATTTACAAAGTCAATATGAGTTTAGTGGTTGGCTGGTTTATTCTTTGTGCTTATCATTTGTTATGTGCCAAATATTTATTTTATTTATGATCAAGCTGTCTTGAAGTCTTCATTATAAGGTGCAGAAGAGTAGGACATAAAACTCCATTTGTTTCATTTCATTTCAACAAAGAAAGTTGAATAATATTTATTTGATATTGTTTTAATGTTTACAAATTAAAGAAGGGTTGCCTTATTTTCATATATATATATACCATAATTGTACCGGTAATACTTATATCAATAGAAAGTAGAGGTGTTCAAACCACTGGGAAAAATAACAGATGGTCCCACAAGTCCTTAATTAACTCGTAGTAAGGCTAATTATGATGGGATTTCCCTCGGTAGGGCACTAACATAGGTATGTACGTCAAGTCTCAAATGTCGTTCAAATGCCGTTGATCTTTTTTTGATCATCCAGTCTGTTCATTCGGTACATAACCGGAAGCTGTGGTTGTTAAGTATGCATGCATGCGTACTTGCCCACATTCCTTAATATTTTCCACAACAACAATGGCATTTTGGTATTCCATTTATTATCTCTAGCAAAAGGCAATAAAACGTTTAAATATCATTTTGTAAAAACATTATAAATTAATCTAAATAAGTTTTAACTCACTAATAATAAAATACAAAATCAATTCTTATACACCTTCATCTAAATTTAGTGTTTCAAAGCAGATCAGAATCAGATGGATTCCACAAGCATGTCTACGACCGCATAGGTCTTTTGAACTTGAGAATACATGGATTATTCATTAGAAACCCCAATTAATCAATTAAGCTTACTTTGGCTCTAATTAATGAGGAAACCCATCTTTAAAAATAATCATAACTCACACTATATCTTTGTCACTCTTATTAAATTTTAATGGGATAGTAATATAGCATGCATAACAGATCTGAACTGTAAGACATTTCGCAATATATCGCAATGCATATTGCAATACAGAGAGGTGTATCGCAGTATGTCGCAATACGATTTCTGGCCACAGTTTTTATCCGATCTTAATAAAACTTGGTATACATGCATATATTGATGATCTCAATATCTTGGTCAAGTTCGAAAATAGAAATAGTCGCATGAACAGTTTTTGAGTTATTGCCCATGACTTAGTAAAAACGCGTCAAATTTGGGTTGTATCCACAATAGAGGCTACAGTTTTTATCCGATCCTAATGAAACTGGGTATACATGTATATATTGATGATATCTCTGTCAAGTTCGAAAATAGAAATAATCGCATGAGCGTTTTTTTAGTTATTGCCCTTGACTTAGTAAAAACGTGTCAAATTTGGGTTGTATCCACAATAGAGGCTACAGTTTTTATCCGATCTTAATGAAACTTGGTATACATGTATATATTGATGATATCTCGGTCAAGTTTGAAAAGAGAAATAATCGCATGAGCGGTTTTTTAGTTATTGCCCTTGACTTAGTAAAAACGTGTCAAATTCGGGTTGTATCCACAATAGAAGCTACAGTTTTTATCCGATCTTGATGAAACTTGGTATACATGTATATATTGATGATATCTCTGTCAAGTTCGAAAATAGAAATAATCGCATGAGCGTTTTTTTTAGTTATTGCCCTTGACTTAGTAAAAACGTGTCAAATTTGGGTTGTATCCACAATAGAGGCTACAGTTTTTATCCGATCTTAATGAAACTTGGTATACATGTATATATTGATGATATCTCGGTCAAGTTTGAAAAGAGAAATAATCGCATGAGCGGTTTTTTAGTTATTGCCCTTGACTTAGTAAAAACGTGTCAAATTAGGGTTGTATCCACAATAGAGGCTACAGTTTTTATCTGATCTTAATGAAACTTGGTATACATGTATATATTAAGGATATCTCGATCAAGTTCGAAAATGGAAATTATTTTATGAACGGTTATTGAGTTATTGCCCTTGACTTAGTAAAAACACGTCAAATTCGGGTTGTCTTCACAATAGAAGCTACAGTTTTTATCCGATCTTGATGAAACTTGGTATACATGTATTAGGATACCAGGAGACATCGTTAATCGTTAATCGTTCGTTTTTAGTTATTGCCCTTGACTTAGTAAAAACGTGTCAAAGTTTTTATCCGATCTTGATGAAACTTGGTATACATGTATTAGGATACCAGGAGACATTGTTAATCGTTAATCGTTCGTTTTTAGTTATTGCCCTTGACTTAGTAAAAACGTGTCAAATTTGGGTTGTATCCACAATAGAGGCTACAGTTTTTATCCGATCTTAATGAAACTTGGTATACATGTATATATTGATGATATCTCGGTCAAGTTTGAAAAGAGAAATAATCGCATGAGCGGTTTTTTAGTTATTGCCCTTGACTTAGTAAAAACGTGTCAAATTTGGGTTGTATCCACAATAGAGGCTACAGTTTTTATCTGATCTTAATGAAACTTGGTATACATGTATATATTAAGGATATCTCGATCAAGTTCGAAAATGGAAATTATCGCATGAACGGTTATTGAGTTATTGCCCTTGACTTAGTAAAAACACGTCAAATTCGGGTTGTCTTCACAATAGAAGCTACAGTTTTTATCCGATCTTGATGAAACTTGGTATACATGTATTAGGATACCAGGAGACATCGTTAATCGTTCAGCCGCGGTCCGAGTTAGTAATAAATTGACATGACCTCAATAACATTTTGTCGATCAAAAGACCGTTTCAAAACTAGCCAGTTATAGAAAAATAATTTGTTCAATTGAGAAAGCGAGCTTATTAAAATACGAACTCTATTTTCTCCCGCATTAAGAATTGAACAATTTTCCAGCCAATCAGAGGAGAGTACTGAAGAAGCGTAGTAAGGTCAGCGGGTCAATTACAGAACACAGCCAATCAGAAGGCCGCTAAAGTTTACACGTCATAGTTCACAAGGTCGCGTGACAGAAAAGCGAAACTAGAACCAAATAAAACACATAACGCTTTCCTTTTCAATAAAAATATAATGAGCTGAAGACCCCAGTGCATTTTAGAGATATTTTTTTAAATAATCTAATCATCTAACTAAGGATTAATAGTTAAAAGAAATCGATGACATGGAAAGTTTTAATATTAAACCCATACGTTTTCTAAGTGTAATGGTGTTCATTTAGGCCGATTTTATTTCTATTCCAACGGGCAACAAGTGGTGATACGGTTGTGAGTGTACAGCTCACACTTTCCTTTTCTAAACCAAAATCCTTGCCGACGTTATAACAAAGAATATGCTATTTCTAGGATTTAAGCATTCTGAATTTCCGAAAAGGAGAACAAGTACAGAAACATATAAGAGAACTTGTTAAAAACAAAATTTCCATTTATTTTGACATTTCACTATAAAATCAACAATTAAACATTCAAACACATGAGAACCCCCTCCTAATTAACTTATATACACAATAGAAATATTAAAACATATTCAGTCTCTCAAGTTGGACAAGTAAAACTTAAATACAGAATATATAAAAAATATCTAAGATTCTTCACATTTATCATCACTATCATATTCATCCACACCTTTCTCTAATTCAATTTCTAATTCTGTTTTCCTATTATTTTTACAATTAAAACATTTTCAAACATCAGTACAAGATAACTTTGAATTGTGGCATGAACACGGTGGCACACCCAGATTTACAAGAGCAAGAAAGAAAATGCAATATGCTTTTGGGTGCAGTCATCCAACAAATATCTATTTTATTGTCTCGAATCAGCACTTTTGTGTATTTTGGCTCGATAATTCGCACGCTTCAAATGTTGTGTCAAGGCATCTTTAGTGAGTGGCAAGCTCTTTTCATTTGGGGATTTTGTGCAAAACAGCTTTTATCAAGCTTTATTCGCACTTATGCAACTTGAAATGCCATACAACTGACAAACAAAATATTCAAACAATGAAATAGTTTTTTCTGAGTTTGTAAAATCAAAATTACTACCTAAGACTAAAAATGGCATGAATTCCAATAAGAGCTTCACACACTCTTTGTCCAAGTTTGTCACTAATTTTTTTTCAAGTCTACAATCAGATGTTTTCTCCCCACCCCTGTCACAATATAAATGAGAGTATATAAGTCTTCGAAAACTAGTTGATATAACAGCAACATCTGTTTCTGGACTTTTTATGAGAATGGTGCTGAGGCCTGCATAGAATTTATAATGCCAATATTGTGTCCAGTGATGGGCAATGACCTAGCCTATTTAGCAATGATAAAAGCTGGGAGGTTCCTGTCAGGTGCTTTCTTGTCAAGCCAGGACACTAAGACATTGGAGTAGATTTTCTACCATTTGATGATAAGTATATAAGATCCTGGCATACCAATAAAACTTTAGGAAAAGTGTCCTCTTGAATGTCCACATATCTATCTAATGATATCGGTTCATCTGTTTTTCCAATAATCTAGGAAATAAAGTTAAATAGCATGATTTGTACCACTGACTTTGAGGCTTTAGTAGTTCAGACGTTAAATTTTCGCAACCTCCAACAAATTACCTGAAACAAAAAAAAACAGAATAAACCACTGATTGTTGACTAATCTAAGTTGAAATATCCAAGCGTGGAGCTATTTTAGCGACTTTGATTGTGTAAAAATAGCCGCCTGATGAACATTTATCGAATTTGCACACAAGTTCATAATGTCAATTTGTTGAAAGGTACATATTATCCCACAATTATCTTTTACTGTACAGAATTTACTGTTTTCAAAGGTCTAAAGGAAGTATTACAAAATTTCGTTTTCTCAACAGGCTTGGTCATCTGTCTCTAAAATACGTAGTATTATTTAGAGTTAACATGTCTGTCTAAGTCTTTCCATATTCAATCACAATAATTCAATATAGCATCATGAAAATCTTGAACTAGTCAAAATAAAAGTAGACCACAACATTTTTTCAACACTCTCACTGCACACAAACAAACAAATTTTTTTAAATTAAGATTAACCTTGAACTTGAAATACTCTCATTTCATATCTGAAAGAAAGTGCAATTTCAGACATTAAATTCCAAATCTAGACCTAAATATATACATGCTAAAACCCCAAGATAGAGAGTTTTGAAAAATAACACAGACTATATTTTATGCTAGCTGTACAATTATCACAAAACAAAATCTCGGTGTGAGGGATAGACTCTGTTGTCTAATCTTTTAACTCTCACGTTACTGTTTTTGAAGACCGGAAGAATGCTATTTTTATACGCCCACATGAAATGGGGGGCGTATATTGTCGTCACCCACATCCGTCGGTCCGTCCGTCCGTCCGTCCGTCCGTCCGTCCGTCCACAATTGCTCGTAAACACTCTACACGGTGTAATTCTTGACGGATTTAGATGAAACTTAATATGATTGTTATGAGTGTTTATGATCACGCAAGGATGAACCCTATTGAAAATCAGCGAAATCGGAAAAAAATTAGTATGAGTTTGTGCCCTTGTTCTTGAATGGCTCGTAAACACTCTACAAAGTGCAATTCTTGACCGATTTTGATGAAACTTGGTGTGAGAGTATGTTATAACTCAAGGATAAACCCTATCGAAAATCAGCGAAATCGAAAAACATTTAGTATGAGTTATTGCCCTTGTTCTTGAAAACGCGTTCAATTTTAGCTTGTAAACACTCTTGAGAGAACAATTTTTAATGGATTTTAATGAAACTTGGCCTGAGTATTTGTTATCACCCAAGGATGAAGCCTATTGAAAACCAGTCAAATCGAAAAAAAATTAATATCAGTTATTGCCCTTGTTTTTGAAAACGCGTTCAATTTTTAGCTTGTAAACACTCTACATAGCACAGTTATTGACCGATTTTGACGAAACTTGCTGAAATTGTTTAATATCACCCAAGAATGAACCCTTTTGAAAATAGCACATATCGAAATATATTTAATAGGAATTATTGCCCTTGTTCTATAAAATGTGTTGGATTTTTGCCTTGTAAACACTCTACAAGTCACAATTCTTGAGCGATTTTGACATAACTTGGCATGAGTATTTGTAATCACCTAAGGATGAACCCTATTGAAATTCAGTTAAATCGAAAAATATTTAGTATCAGTTATTGCCCTTGTGTTTGAAAACGCGTTCAATTTTAGCTTGTAAGCACTCTAGAAAGAACAATTCTTAATGGATTTTGATAAAACTTGGCTTGAGTATTTGTTTTTACCCAAGGATGAACCTTATTGAAAATCAAATAAATCGAAATATATTTAGTGTCAGTTATTGCCCTTGTGTTTGAAAACGGGTTTAACTTTTTGGCTAATAAACACTCTAGAAGGTACAATTCATGACCAATGTTGACAAAACTCACTGAAATTGTTGGATATTGAAAATTAAAAATATCAAAATATATCTAATATGAATTATTGCCCTTGTTCTTGTTTCTTTTTTTTGTCTCGTAAACACTCTACATGGCACAATTCTTGATGGATTTCGATGAAACTTGGTGTGAGAGTGTGTTATAACTCAAGGATGAACCCTATTGAAAATCAGCAAAATCGAAAAAAATTTTAGTATGAGTTACTGCCCTTGTTCTTGAAAACGCATTCAATTTTAGCTTGTAAACACTCTAGAAAGAACTATTCTTAATGGATTTTGATTAACTTTGGCTTGAGTATTTGTTTTTACCCATGGATGAACCCTATTATAAATCAAATAAATAGATATATATTTAGTGTCAGTTATAGCCCTTGTTCTTGAAAACGCGTTCAATTTTAGCTTGTAAACACTCTAGAAAGAACAATTTTTAATGGATTTTGATGTAACTTGGCTGGAGTATTTGTTGTCTCCCAAGGATGAACCCTATTGAAAATCGAAAAATATTTAGTACAAGTTATTGACCTTGTTTTTGAAAACGCGTTCAATTTAACTCGTAAACACTCTAGAAAGAAAAATTTTGAATGGATTTTGATGAAACTTGGCTTTAGTATTTGTTTTCTCACAAGGATAAACCCTATTGAAAATCAGATAAATCGAAAAATATTTAGTGTCAGTTATTGCGCCTGTTTTCAAAAACGATTTCAACTTTTGTCTTGTAAACACTCTAAACATTCCTTTTTGACAAACTCGCTGAAATTGTTTAATATCAACCAAGGATGAGCCTTATTAAGAATTAAAAATATCAAAATATTATTAAGGGTGAACCCTATTGCAAATCATAAAAATACCGAAAAATATTTAATGAGTTGTTATTAGGTACAATTCTTGACAGTTTTTAATGAAACTAGAGACCCTAGAAAAAAATAGGTTGGTAGGTTGAATAATTCATTCCACTTATTGTAACCTTACTGAAAAGTTTTTATTTGAAATAAATGCTGCCAGTGGGCGTATATTACCTTGCCTGGCAAGCTATCTTGATGAAACTTGGTGTGAGAGTATGTTATAACTCAAGGATAAACCCTATCGAAAATCAGCGAAATCGAAAAACATTTAGTATGAGTTATTGCCCTTGTTCTTGAAAACGCATTCAATTTTAGCTTGTAAACACTCTTGAGAGAACAATTTTTAATGGATTTTAATGAAACTTGGCCTGAGTATTTGTTATCACCCAAGGATGAAGCCTATTGAAAACCAGTCAAATCGAAAAAAAATTAATATCAGTTATTGCCCTTGTTTTTGAAAACGCGTTCAATTTTTAGCTTGTAAACACTCTACAAAGCACAGTTATTGACCGATTTGGACGAAACTTGCTGAAATTGTTTAATATCACCCAAGAATGAACCCTTTTGAAAATAGCACATATCGAAATATATTTAATAGGAATTATTGCCCTTGTTCTATAAATGTGTTGGATTTTTATACGCCCACATGAAATGGGGGGCGTATATTGTCGTCACCCACATCCGTCCGTCCGTCCGTCCGTCCACAATTGCTCGTAAACACTCTATACGGTGTAATTCTTGACGGATTTAGATGAAACTTAATATGAGTATTTATGATCACGCAAGGATGAACCCTATTGAAAATCAGTGAAATCGGAAAAAAATTAGTATGAGTTCGTGCCCTTGTTCTTGAATGGCTCGTAAACACTCTACAACGTGCAATTCTTGACCGATTTTGATGAAACTTGGTGTGAGAGTATGTTATAACTCAAGGATAAACCCTATCGAAAATCAGCGAAATCGAAAAACATTTAGTATGAGTTATTGCCCTTGTTCTTGAAAACGCATTCAATTTTAGCTTGTAAACATTCTTGAGAGAACAATTTTTAATGGATTTTAATGAAACTTGGCCTGAGTATTTGTTATCACCCAAGGATGAAGCCTATTGAAAACCAGTCAAATCAAAAAAAAATTAATATCAGTTATTGCCCTTGTTTTTGAAAACGCGTTCAATTTTTAGCTTGTAAACACTCTACAAAGCACATTTACTGACCATTTTTGACAAAACTTGCTGAAATTGTTTAATATCACCCAAGAATGAACCCTTTTGAAAATAGCACATATCGAAATATATTTAATAGGAATTATTGCCTTTGTTCTATAAAATGTGTTGGATTTTTGCCTTGTAAACACTCTACAAGTCACAATTCTTGAGCGATTTTGACATAACTTGGCATGAGTATTTGTAATCACCTAAGGATGAACCCTATTGAAATTCAGTTAAATCGAAAAATATTTAGTATCAGTTATTGCCCTTGTGTTTGAAAACGCGTTCAATTTTAGCTTGTAAGCACTCTAGAAAGAACAATTCTTATTGGATTTTGATAAAACTTGGCTTGAGTATTTGTTTTTACCCAAGGATGAACCATATTGAAAATCAAATAAATCGAAATATATTTAGTGTCAGTTATTGCCCTTGTGTTTGAAAACAGGTTTAACTTTTTAATAAATACTCTAGAAGGTACAATTCATGACCAATGTTGACAAAACTCACTGAAATTGTTGGATATCGCAAGGGATGAGCCTAATTGAAAATTAAAATTATCAAAATATATCTAATATGAATTATTGCCCTTGTTTTTGAAAACGCGTTCAATTTAACTCGTAAACACTCTAGAAAGAACAATTTTGAATGGATTTTGATGAAGCTTGGCTTTAGTATTTGTTTTCTCACAAGGATAAACCCTATTGAAAATCAGATAAATCGAAAAATATTTAGTGTCAGTTATTGGGCCTGTTTTCAAAATCGCTTTCAACTTTTGGCTTGTGAACACTCTAAACATTCATTTTTGACAAAACTCGCTGAAATTGTTTAATATCAACCAAGAATGAGCCTTATTAAGAATTAAAAATATCAAAATATTATTAAGGGTGAACCCTATTGCAAATCATAAAAATACCGAAAAATATTTAATGAGTTGAGTTAGGTACAATTCTTGACAGTTTTTAGTGAAACTAGAAGCCCTAGAATAAAATAGGTTGGAAGGTTGAATATTTCATTCCACTTTTGTAACCTTACTGAAAAGTTTTTATTTGAAATAAATGCTGCCAGTGGGAGTATGTATTACCTTGCCTGGCAAGCTATCTTTGTAGATGTTGATTTCATAAAGTTTTCAGAAATTGATGACCTGCAAAAACTAAATGCCCCTTTATTCAGACCTCTTTTTATACGCCCACATGAAATGGTGGCGTATATTGTCGTCACCCATGTCCATCCGTCCGTCGGTCCGTCGGTCCGTCAGTCCGTCAGTCCGTCCATCCACAATTGCTCGTAAACACTCTACAAGGTGCAATTCTTGACGGATTTAGATGAAACTTAATATGAGTGTTTATGATCACGCAAGGCTGAACCCTATTGAAAATCAGCGAAATCGGAAAAAATTTAGCATGAGTTCTTGCCCTTGTTCGTAAATGGCTCGTAAACACTCTACAACATGCAATTCTTTACTAATTTTGATGAAACGTGGTGTGAGAGTATGTTATAACTCAAGGATAAACCCTATTGAAAATCAGCAAAATCGAAAAACATTTAGTATGAGTTATTGCCCTTGTTCTTGAAAACGCGTTCAATTTTATCTTGTAAACACTCTTAAGAGAACAATTCTTAATGGATTTTGATGAAACTTGGCTTGAGTATCAACCAAGAATGAAGCCTATTGAAAACCAGTTAAAATGAAAAAAAATTATTGTCGAAAAAAATTTAGTGTCAGTTATTGCCCTTGTTTTTGAAAGTGCATTTAATTTGTGTCTTGTAAACACTCTACAAACCACAATTATTGATGGCTTTTGACAAAACTTGTTTAATATCACCAAAGGATGAACCCTATTGAAAATCAAATATATCGAAATATATTTAATATGAATTATTGCCCATGCTTTATAAAATGTGTTCATTTTTATACGCCCACATGGAAATGTGGACGTATATTGCCGTCGCCCCTGTCCGTCCGTCCGTCCACATTTGGTTTGTATCCACAATAGAGGCTACAGTTTTTATCCGATCTTAATGAAACTTGGTATACATGTATATATTGATGATATCTCTGTCAAGTTCGAAAATAGAAATGAGCGTTTTGTGAGTTATTGCCCTTGATTTATTAAAAACGTGTCAAATTTGGGTTGTATCCACAATAGAGGCTACAGTTTCTATCCGATCTTAATGAAACTTGGTATACATGTATATATTGATGATATCTCGGTCAAGTTCGAAAATAGAAATAATCGCATGAGCGGTTTTTTAGTTATTGCCCTTGTCTTAGTAAAAACGTGTCAAATTTGGGTTGTATCCACAATAGAGGCTACAGTTTTTATCCGATCTTAATGAAACTTGGTATACATGTATATATTATGGATATCTCGATCAAGTTCGAAAATGGAAATTATCGCATGAACGGTTTTTGAGTTATTGCCCTTGATTTAGTAAAAATGCGTCAAATTTGGGTTGTATTCACAATAGAGGCTACAGTTTTTATCCAATCTTGATGAAACTTGGTATACATGTATATATTGATGATATCTCGGTCAAGTTCGAAAATGGAAATTATCGCATGAAAGGTTTTTGAGTTATTGCCCTTGACTTAGTAAAATTCTTTTGTGGTTGTGATTTTCAAAGCATTTTGATGGAACTTGGTCTAAGCATCAGAATTGACATTAGTCAAGATTGAATTTCTGACTTTTTTTAACAAATGGTTTTTGGGTTATTGCCCTTGACTTAGTAAAATTGCTTCAAAAATATTTGTGGGTGCAAAATAAGCTACAATTTTTTAATACATTTGATGAAACTTGGTATGAGTATTGAAATAGATAAGATGGTGGTCAAGTTCTAATTTGACAATTTTCCATGAACAGTTTTTTAGTTTTTGCCCTTAACTTCAATATTAATTCAGTGAGTGTATTTGAGTTATAGCTCTATTTATTTTTCAAATTCAATGCTGCAAGTGGGCGTATGTTACCTTGCCTGGCAAGCTATCTTTTCCTTGTAAACACTCTGCAAGTCACAATTCTTGAGCAATTTTGACGTAACTTGGCATGAGTATTTGTAATCACCTAATGATGAACCCTATTGAAAAATATTTAATTTTAGTTATTGCCTTTTTTTGGAAAACTCGTCAAAATGTTTAGCTTGTAAACCCTCTAGAAGGCACAATGATTTACTGAATTTGACAAAATTTGCTGAAATTGTTAATTATCACTCAAGGATGAACCCTATTGAAAACAGGAAATATCACATAATTTTTGATTGCCCTTGTTCTTTCAAATGATTTCGATTTTTTGGCTCATAAACACTCTATTTCTTGACTGATTTAAAGGGAACTTGGCATGAGTATAACCTAAGGACGGACCCTATTGAAAATCAGATAAATCTTCAAATGTTTAATATCAATTTCTGTTTTTGAAAAGAAGAATATGTATATTTTATTTTTTATTCAAAATCAATGCTGCCAGTGGGCGTATATTACCTTGCCTGGCAAGCTATCTTATGATTGGTGGGTGGAAGGGTTTTGACATGTGCTAATCCTTTGTTTTAGCACTCCAATTATGTTGATATCGGTGCATATCGATGCCTAAAAGGTGCTTAAAGATTTCTACGGCATGAAAGACAATCTTTTAACAACATGATCGTTAATTACGTATTATAAAATGAATATTTTTTCAAAAATTCAATTTTTCGTAAATGCACTCCCAAAATTTTGATTTCTATCAATATCTTCAGAACAAAACAAAATTTTCCAAAAAGCCAACGTAATTTTGTAGAGATATATGTAGACTTGCGTTGTGCAAAATTTCAACCTTCTATATTAAATAGTCTAGTAGATATGCTAATTTTAAGGGAATAATTGACGTTTTTTTCGTTCATCTTCCATACCTTATTTCTCCAAGTTGAAATGTTATAAAGAAATAAATTTTATATTTTTGGATAGCTGAAAGTCCCCTCTTTCCATTGATATTTAAATATTTCAGATAGGTGGAAAAGAAGTGGTGAAAATCGTCTATTTTTTGTACATAGGTTTAGGGTTGTCAACCCCCTTAATATAATATTAATATTTAAACACACTTTTCAATATTTGGCACAAGTACAGTCTGTTTTACTTAAGCACCCCCCCCAAACTGTTGTAAAGCTATCGATTTGAAACTTGCCAGAGGGGTACTTATATGTGTCCTGAATATTCACAGACGATTCCAACCATTCCTTTTACTTATAATTAGCTTTTCAGGACGTTGGAGAAACAACATGACTTCCAAACTTCGGATTTATATTTTCTCTCAGCGCTTTCATTTTTGTTTTTTTCACTGGCTTTTTCAACCACAACAGTTTTTGACATTATTTGAATCTTATTAAATATATTAGCGAAATTAATTACGACATGTGCAATACCATACTGCTATTTCCGGGAAAAAAATATTGATAACTATGCAAACAGACATTACGAAGTACATAATGTTAAGTATGCCTTATTAATTTATTTTATATATACAAATAGTGTTTATTTGAATTTGCTGAAGTTTTGTTCTTGTGTAATCTTTTAACATTCAAGGTAAAATGTTCAAGATCATTGTAGAACTTTCTGGAATGTTAATCTTTTATTTGTTTATATTGTAGAAGTGCCATATTTGGTCATAGAATGTTCTGGAACACCCCTGAATGTTCTAGGGCATTCTGGATTAGAACTTTATAGAAAACTGAAATATATATAAGGGCATTTGTCTGAATATTAGATCAGATATGTTACAGCTCTCTTAATTGTTTACATGTGGGAACTAAGGATTTGTGTGCTTGATTCGATGACTGTGAATTAACTTCAAGTTAGGATAAATCATTATTAAAGTGGATTTAACATTATACGTGGAGTAAGATTTTGTAAGTTAACATTTTGTTATGATATTTTTGTAATAAAGTTTAAGCTATTTCTTTGATAATAAATATTAAATTATTGTAAACTATTTCATTGACTTTTTAATTTTTGCTGGCATACTTTTGGGTATTTCTGGCCCATAACAGTAATGTGTTTTAAAAAACTACTCAATAAGCATAATAGCAACATATGTTTTTGGTGTTGTCTTTTATTCGTCAATAAACAAAAATAAATCATTTCTTTTTTTTCGCAAATAATACGTGAAAAACAAATTTCTAATATCCTATATGCAAGGAATCCGTGTTCTTATAGGAAAATGAAGGTAGGTAATCAAATATCAGAATCGTGCTGATTCATCGCGATTATTTTTTTCTATCGATAAGCAGAAACGAATCGCGATTCATTGATTTTACAGTGAATCTTTGCAGCCCTAATATTCTCACAGGCTGTAGCAAATTTGCAACTAATCCCAACTAGGTGTAAATATACTCACATCAGTAAAATTTGCACATAAGCAAACAATACATACACTTTAGACAGCTGTCAAGCTTGAACTTTTTTGTGAGTTATTGCTCTTGTAAAATAGTGTCAAAATGGTGTAGTGGCAATTTTCAATGGATTATGGTGGAACTTGGTGCAAGCATTGGCATTTAGAATATTTTCAATGAATGTTTTTGAGTTATTGCGCAATTTATGATTCAAATTCAATGCAGCCAGTGGGCGAATGTTAGCTTGTCTGGCAAGCTATTTTAATGAAACTTGGTGTGATTGTTGGAATTGATAAGACGCCGGTCAAGTTCAAACTTGTCAATTTTGATGAACGGTCTTTTTTTATTGCCCTGTAATTTTATTGTGGATGCAATAGAAGCTACAGTTATCAATGGATTTTGATGAAACTTGTTGTGGCCTTTAGAATTGATAAGACAGCGTCAAGTTCAAATTTGACGACTTAGATGAAGAGTTTGATTGTGTATATAGATGCTATCAATCAAAGGATAAAATGATTTAAAAATGCTGATGTGTTGTCGTAGGTTACCTTGCCTGGCAAGCTATGTTATCATTTATATTGATGTTGGTTAAGTTTGAATGTGATGATTTTGCAAAAAACAGTTCTGGAGTTATTGCCCTTGTCTCAGTAAAGCAATAAACAATAATACATCAATACATTTACTGCCAAGAGAGTGTATCAAACTTGACCACTATGATTTTTAGTGAATTAAAATTAAATTTTGTGTGTATAATATTATCTAAAAGATAAGTTTTGGTTCATTTCTACAAATACTAATGGAGTTTCAACCTGTGTTAAAACAGAAATATACTTTAAAGTGGGCATATCTTGCTAGGCAACTGCTTGTTTGATTCGTGTACATGTTTTAAACTTAGAACTTTCTTTCTTTTATTTCAGTATGAAATGAAGATACAACTTGTGTTTACAGGAAGACATGCAGTCTTTAGATGTGTAGATTTTCACAATGGAAGAGGAATAATTCCAAACTCAAGTTCCTTACAAGTTAAAACAAATTGTATTGAAAAAGTTCAGGACCTTTTACCAAGGTTAACCAATCCTGTATGGAAAGGAATTTGTCATAGGGAATTTCATACATGTCGGTCATTATGTTCTTCAGAATCTGATGGAAACAACAAAACATGTAAAGAACCAGATAACATTTCTACAGATTCTGATGGAAACAACAAAACAAGTAAACCAGATAAGAGTTCTACAGATCCTGAGGAAAGTAAAATCAGAAGAAAACGTACAAAAAATATTATGTGCGACATCTGTAGTAAATCATTTGCTTCAAATAGCTCCCTAACAGTTCATCAAAGAATTCATACTGGAGAGAAACCCTATACATGTGATATTTGTAATAAGTCATTTGCAAGAAAAGATACTTTAACAACACATATGAGAACACATACTGGAGAGAAACCCTATACATGTGATGTTTGTAATAAGTCATTCAGTGATAAAAGTAATTTAACAGTTCATCTGAGAACACATACTGGAGAGAAACCCTATACATGTGATATTTGTAATAAGTCATTCAGTCAAAGTGGTGATTTAACAAGACATCTGAGAACACATACTGGAGAGAAACCCTATACATGTGATATTTGTAATAAGTCATTCAGTGATAAAAGTAATTTAAACAGACATAAAAAGACTCACAAGGACTGATTTTTTCAGTTAGATATTTTGAACTATGTTTTTAGGCTGCTACTAGTAGTATTTCAACTGTATTTCAATGTGTGGTTATATTAATATTGAATTAAGAAAACTTATCTTAGTTGCTCTTAAATTGCAGTACCTGAAGTAAAAATTCTAGTGCACTGGTCTTAATTACGTATTTCGACTTTGGCGAAAACGTATTGTAATCGTTCGGATTATTTTATTTTATTTTTTTTTTTTTTGTAATTCTTGGATGAGTTTGCAGACAAACTGGTAAAAGGTGCAGAAATTCTAAATCTACAGTTGATCTTAGAATGATTTCTATTATCAAATAAAACAAAACCGGAAGTTCTATCTCTGACAGGAAGTGAGAACCGGAAGTTCAGGTTTTTTTGCTTTAGCAAGTTTATTTTCCGTTCGATTTTGACCGGATTTTCAGATTTGAAAACTTCAATGTATTTGTCAACTAACAATTATAGGTTTTTATGCAATTAGGTTAAATATTTTACCCACGATTTGCAATTCAATATTCAAGGGTCATCGGCAAAAATTTCAGACCGTGATTTCTCCTTTAATATAAATGGTAAAATTTTGAAACTTTACCAGTTGATAGGCGATATGGTTATAATTTTTGAAAAAATGTGAAAAAAAAAATCCACTTCCGGTTTAGCCTCAAATGACGTAATTACGTAACTTCCGGTCTATAACTGCTAGGTGAAAAGTGAAAACTGTTTTATAAATAACTTGTCAATAGTAATTGATTTGACCTAAATAATTAGGTCGAGCTGCCATATCGGCCGCCATTTTGAATTTTCGTTACAATTCTTAAATCCGAAATTCAGACACTACTGATAGACCGATTTTGATGAAATTTAGCACATAGATACAATGGATCATTATCTACCTTTTCTTGGAGACCGATTTTCAAATTTCGTATTTTCTTTCGAATTATTTAAATTTCGATTTTTTCAAAATTAGGTCACTTTAACGGCTACGGAAGGTGTGACCCACTTAATCTATGACCTTGAAAATTAGGTCAAATAATATTCAATATATTGTCTACGAGTAGATATTTTTTTATTTGGCTTACTTAAAAAATTCATAGAGATAAGTGTACTTACATACAGCAAAAATTGATAATTTTCATATTTTCGCCATCATTAACCGTTACGGAAGGTGTGACCTAATTATTTTATGACTTTGAAAACTAGGTCAAATGATATTCAATATATTGTCTAGATGTAGGTAATTGCAAATTTAGCCTACATAATATTTTAAGGCTCTCGAAATACGTTCATAATTGTAAGCAATTCTAGTTATATAGTATTTTTTTTACAAGATGAATGAAATTATGAAATCAGTTGATTAAATACAAATATGAATTATT
>CM060203.1:20881233-20899471 GCA_030562195.1 Nipponacmea schrenckii
CCAGTGCACTAGAATTTTTACTTCAGGTACTGCAATTTAAGAGCAACTAAGATAAGTTTTCTTAATTCTATATAAATATAACCACACATTGAAATACAGTTGAAATACTACTAGTACCAGCCAAAGAACATAGTTCAAAATATATAACTGAAAAAATCAGTCTTTGTGAGTCTTTTTATGTCTGTTAAAATAACTTTTATCACTGAATGACTTATTACAAACATTACATGTATAGGGTTTCTCTCCAGTATGTGTTCTCAGATGTGTTGTTAAAGCACTGCTTTGATTGAATGACTTATTACAAATATCACATGTGTAGGGTTTCTCTCCAGTATGTGTTCTCATATGTTTTGTTAAATCACCTGATTGACTGAATGACTTATTACAAATATCACATGTATAGGGTTTCTCTCCAGTATGTGTTCTCAGATGAGCTGTTAAATGATGTTTTCTTCCAAATGAATTATTACAAATATCACATGTATAGGGTTTCTCTCCAGTATGTGTTCTCAGATGTCTTGTTAAATCACCTGATTGACTGAATGACTTATTACAAATATCACATGTATAGGGTTTCTCTCCAGTATGTGTTCTCAGATGTGTTGTTAAAGCACTGCTTTGACTGAACGACTTATAACAAATATCACATATGTAGGGTTTCTCTCCAGTATGTGTTCTCAGATGAGCTGTTAAATGATGTTTTCTTCCAAATGACTTATTACAAATATCACATGTATAGGGTTTCTCTCCAGTATGAATTCTTTGATGAACTGTTAGGGAACTATTTGAGGCAAATGATTTACTACAGATGTCACAAATAAAATTTTTAGTCCTTTTTCTTCCAATTATCCTATTCTCAGAATCTGTAGAAATGGGATCAGGTTTTTTACTTGTTTTGTTGTTTCCATCAGAATCTGTAGAAATGTTATCTGGTTCTTTACTTGTTTTGTTGTTTCCATCAGAATCTGTAGAAATGTTATCTGGTTCTTTACTTGTTTTGTTGTTTCCATCAGAATCTGTAGAAATGTTATCTGGTTCTTTACTTGTTTTGTTGTTTCCATCAGAATCTGTAGAAATGTTATCTGGTTCTTTAATTGTTTTGTTGTTTCCATCAGAATCAGTAGAAATGTTATCTGGTTCTTTAATTGTTTTGTTGTTTCCATCAGAATCTGTAGAAATGTTATCTGGTTCTTTAATTGTTTTGTTGTTTCCATCAGAATCAGTAGAAATGTTATCTGGTTCTTTACTTGTTTTGTTGTTTCCATCAGATTCTGAAGAACATAATGACCTACATGTATGAAATTCCCTAAGACAATTTCCTTTCCATACTGGATTGGTTAACCTTGGAAATAGGTACTGAACTTTTTCAATACAATTTGTTTTAACTTGTAAGGAACTTGAGTTTCCATTGTGAAAATCTGTACATCCATAGACTGCACGTCTTCCTGTAAACACAAGTTGTATCTTCATTTCATACTGAAATAAAAGAAAGAAGGTTCTAAGTTTAAACCATGTACACTTATTAATAACAAGTGGTTGCCTAGCAAGATATGCCCACTTTAAAGTATATTTCTGTTTTAACACAGGTTGAAACCTGATCTCCGGAACATAGATCTGTCCATTTGATGCACATGTACCTGTGTATTTTTAGATGAATTGTATATTGAGACATTATGTATTTTCGATTTTTGTTTTTCCCCCAATGTATTGCCCCATGGGCTGAATGTGAGACAGGACCATGTCCTTGTGTATTGGGCCTAATTCTGACCTATGTAAAATAAAGAGTTTATTATTATTATTAAACTCCATTAGTATTTGTAGAAATGAACCAAAATTTGGACTTTCTTTTAGATAATATTAAACACACAAAATATAATTTTAAGGGGGTTGACAACCCAAAACCTATGTACAAAAAATAGGCGATTTTAACAACTTCTTTTCCACCTATCTGAAATATTTAAATATCAATGGAAAGAGGGAACTTTCAGCTATCCAAAAATATAAAATTTATTTCTTTATGACATTTCAACTTTGAGAAATAGGGTAAGAAAGATGAACGAAAAAACGTCAATTATTCCCTTAAAATTAGCATATCTACTAGACTATTTAATATAGAAGGTTGAAATTTTGCACAACTCATGTCTACATATATCTCCACAAAATTACGTTGGCTTTTTGGAAAATTTTGTTTTGTTCTGAAGATATTGAGAAATCAAAATTTTGGGAGTGCATTTACGAAAAATTGAATTTTTAAAAAACTATTCATTTTTTAAAAAAAAGCCAACGTAAAGTTATAGAGGACATCGTAAGCTTTAGCTGAAGCCAAAGTTTGTAAAAATCGGATAAATTGTAAGCGAGATATGCTTTTGGAACCGATATCCACATAATTGGAGTGCTAAAACAATGGATTAGCACATGTCAAAACTCTTCCACCCACCAATCATAAAATTTTCTCTGTTTACATGTGACGGAATGATTTATGGGACATCACGTGACTTCTGGATTCCCCCGGTACACAAACTGACCGGCAAACCTAGAGAATGTTTATTTAGCCGATGACGTTGTAATCACAAATGTCAACTGACAACGTAATTTGTACGTCTACATAGAGGAATACCCGGTTTTGTTCTATAAATAGATTATCTTCACGGACGGATATCAGACGAACTACTGAAGCGATTGAGCTAAAATTTTTACTAACTGAGTTTCTTTTAATGCCAAATAGAATGGATATAAACTTAATACGTTTCTTGATTGAAATACACCTCGAACGATAAGGTTGTCAACCCAACCCCCTTAATTTTTAAAAGCCAAAACTATTGAACTGATTTAAAGTTGGGTTCTAGTATTGAGTTAAATCAAGCTTACTAAATATGAATAAATGAATATAATGCAAACTTTAAACATGGGCTCCCTTTGTTTTCATTAATTTATATATATATTCTCTTTTGGGGTTTTTGCATGCCCATTTTTGACTAATTTTTGGACTAGATTCGGAATGTCTGATGTCTGAAAATGCATTTTGTTTCAGCATTGCTGAGATAATGAGAAATTTAATTTGCGGAAGGCCAGTAATTTATTTACCATCTGTTTCCATGTTAAACCACAAAACTATCTAGTACTTTTCAAGAAATCTCGTTGCAAACTTTCCAATATGTCAAATGAAAGCCTGACCAAAACTTAGTTTCTGGACACAAATTCAATTAATCACCACCATGAAAATTTTGAGTTTGACAATGAAAGTAGACCACTTGACTGTCACTGCACACAAAACAACTATTTTTAGAAATAACCTTCTTCTAATAAAATTTCTTATTATCACAGAAATTCTAGCAAAAAGATAGCTTGCCAGGCAAGGTAATAAACCCATAAACTCAAAACCCTGTTGATGGAAAGTCGTCAAATTCAAACTTGACCATGTAACGTGCAAAGGACTCATAAAGCTTATGGTGAAAGTAACAGAAAGTAACCCAATGTAGTTTAACAATATATCTTTAATTAACATCATATTAAAGGTTTCAATACAGTCTTAACTAAATAGTTTAAATCAAATCTTTGACTCATAATTCACTAATTCACATTTCATACATTTCACAGATAATGCAGTTGGCTGGAGTTTCTACATGGCTTAAATTCATCATCCAACTATATTCCTATATAACCAATTGTTGCACAATTTAAACTGATCAATCTAATCCTAAAACACAGACTGAACTTACAAGCACATCTTCACAATTCAACTTCCAAACTTTTTCTGACCTTATTCCACAACAATATTATTACAATCCAGCCACCTTCTTTGATCTAAATAATGACTGGGCAATATATAAATAATGACACAGTGCACTCAAAACAGAGGGTCATAACAACCACCATCTTATCTATTTCAATATTCATACCGAGTTTCATCAAATCAATTAAAAAATCGTTGCTTCTTTTACACCCCGCAAAAAAATTTTTTGACACAATTATATTAAGTCAAGCCATTGATTAAAAAAAGTTGGCAAATTCAAACTTACTGTCTTATCAATTCTAATGATTACACCAAGTTCCATCAAAATCCTTTGAAAATTAAAGCTTCTTATTGCAACCACAATTGAATTCTGACGCAATTTTACTAAGGTAAGGGCAATAACTCAAAACTATTTATTGAAAAATTGTCAAATTCAAACATGACTGAGGTCTAATTCCAATGCTCACACCAAGTTTCATCAAAATCCATTTAATATTGTAACCTCTATTGCAACCACAATAAAATTTTGAAGCAATTTTAAGAAGTCAAGGGCAATAACTCAAGACTGCCGTCTTATCAATTTCAATACTCATACCAAGTTTCATCAAATCTATTGAAAATTGTAACCTTTATTGCATCAACAATAAATTTTGATGTGATGTAACTAAGTCAAGGGCAATAACCCAAAACTGTTCGTCATAAATGTCAATTTTGAACTTGACCGCTGTCTTGTCAATTCCAATGCTCACACCAAGTTTCATTAAAATCCATTGAAAATTGTAGCTTCTATTGTGTCTACAACAAATATTGACGGACCGACAAACCGAAGATAATATTCATCCACATATTCATGTGGGCGTTTAAAAATTGCATCTACTAGTGCACCCACAATAAAATTTTTACACAATTTTACTAAGTCAAGAGCAATAACTCATAAACTGTTTATCGAAAAATTGTCAAATTCGAACTTGCCCACCGCCTTATCCATTCCAGTGCTCATACTAGGTTTCATCAAAATCCATTTAATATTGTAGCCTCTATTGCACCCACAATAAAATTCTGATGCAATTTTACTAAGTCAAGGGCAATAACTCAAAAACCCTTAATAAAAAAAAATCGTCAAATTCGAACTTGATCGCTGTCTTATCAATTCCAATGCTCACACTAAGTTTCTTTAAAATCCATTGAAAATTGCACCAACAATAAAATTTTGATGCAATTTTACTTAATCAAGGGCAATAACTCAAATTCAAACTTGACCACCCCCTTATCAATTCCATTGCTCATTCCAAGTTTCACATTCAAATCCATTGAAAATTGTAGCTTCTATTGCATCAACAATAAATTTTGCTGCGATGTAACTAAGTCAAGGGCAATAAATGAAAAAGATAACATCGAAAAATCAAAATCGAACTTGACCGCCTTCTTATCAATTCCAACACTCAAACCAAGTTACATTAAAATCCATATATAATTGAAGCTTCTATAGTGTCTACAAAAAATGTTGACAGGCCGACAGACAGGGGCAACGCCAATATATGTCCACATATTCATGTGGGCTAATAAAAACAGCTCGCCTAAACATCCATTGAGGGAAAAGGTTTTACGGTTTATATGCAGTTTTGCATGACACTATTTCAATGATATATTTCCTTTTTTTATTGCTTAAATTCCACAGAAATGTATATCTGGGTTAGATAGGGTTTATTCTAAAAAATACTAAAAACAGACCCCCACCCCCTGGCTTTCTATTCTTGTTTATTAAAAATCATCTACAATCAGACTCGATGTTAAATTATATTATTGCCTGCATCATTCCCTAAAATAATCATTGTTATGTCACAAAATACTGACAAAAAAATGTTTTTGTCTTTTTGACATTTCCACTCCTCAAGACAACATGTTTATCCACAAACACAAGTAGGTTTGGTATGACATTAAACTGGACAAAATGACAAATAAATCATATTTGTAGCAAAAGTCGAATTACAAGGTCCTGAGGTGGACGAAATAGGACGTTTTTAAGGGGGGAAGTAAGGGTTCTGACTTTCTACAGTAGTGTTTTAGTATAATGTATGAGTTACTCTTCACAGGAGCAAAAGTTGTACGCTCAAGTTGAATAATTTGCCATCTCCTTCCATATTAAATCTCAAAATTCAACCTTCTATAACTTTTTTTTGCTAGAATTCTTGTTGAAAACTCTGCAATATGTCATATGGAATCCTGGCTAAAACTTGGTTTCTTTACAAAAATTCTAGTCAAAATGAAAGTAAACAGCATTATCAGCAGCAGGGGTTGAAATTAAGAAAACCAGGTAAGGAACATACTGGGCCCCTAACTACCACAAACTTTATTTCTTTCACAAGATCTACCATTTTCAATATCAAAATTCTTTACAATAAATCAATAAAATATTCTTTACTTGTATTTTAATTGCCGCTGACACGCGTTTATCTCATCCCAGGGATTCAAATTAAGACAGTCACGTCAGGAGCCCACTGGACCCCTAACATACAATTTTTTTGTGCCCATTGAAATTTTTAGGTGCCCAGTAAAATAAAATAGTCATTCTTTCTTTTTGTTCCAGTTTCCAGTTTAATTACACCCTCTAAAAATCTCCACAAGAATTTAGAAAATGGATGTTTACAGGCTATAAGAAAATTACAGAAGAAATATTTTATGAAACGAAATAAAAAAGATAGCTTGCCAGGCAAGGTAATATACGCCCACTGGCAGCATTTAATTCAAATAAAAACTTTTCAGTAAGGTTACAATAAGTGGAATGAAATATTCAACCTTCCAACCTATTTTTTTCTAGGGTCTCTAGTTTCATTAAAGATAGCTTGCCAGGCAAGGTAACATACGCCCACTGATAGCTTTGATTGTAAAAGTAAAAGTCCAATTACAGCTGGTTCCTGATTTACAAGGAACTTGGAAGTTAACTATATTGTATTGCATTCAGAAGATCCAATAAAAACTGTAGTCTCTACAGTGTCCACAAACAATTGTTGACAGACGGATGAGAAACAGTACATTCGAAATTCCAAGTTCCAGAATTCCAGGAATTTTTTTTAGAATCATATCAAAATCAATAGGGGTCTTCCTTGGATGTATTCCAGGAATTTTTTTCAGAATCATATCAAAATCAATAGGGGTCTTCCTTGGATGGTAATAAACAAATATACCAAGTTACAAAAAGATTCATAAAGAAATGGAGTCTCTACAGTGTCCACAAGCTTTTGTTTACAAACAGAACAATTTGAAATTCAAATCCAAGAATTCCAGGAATTTTTTTCGGAATCATACCAAAATCAATAGGGGTCTTCATTGAATGATAATAAACATGTATACCAAGTTTCAAGAAAATCCAATGAAACCTGTAGTCTCCACAGTGTCCACAAACAATTATTGACAGGCGGATGACAAACAGTACAATTCGAAATTCCAAGTCCCAGAATTCCAGGAATTTTTTTTAGAATCATATCAAAATCAATAGGGTTCTTCCTTGGATGGTTATAAACAAATATACCAAGTTACAAAAAGATTCATAAAAAAATGGAGTCTCTACAGTGTCCACAAGCTTTTGTTTACAAACAGAACAATTTGAAATTCAAAGTCCAAGAATTCCAGGAATTTTTTTCGAAATCATACCAAAATCGATAGGGTTCTTCCTTGAGTGATTATAAACAAGTATACCAAGTTTCAAGAAATTCCAATAAAAACTGTAGTCTCTACAGTGTCCACAAACAATTGTTGACAGACGGACCAACGGACCGACGGACCGACGGAATTTGAAATTCAAAGTTCAAGAATTCCAGGAATTTTTTTCGGAATCATACCAAAATCGATAGGGGTCTTCGTTGAAAGGTAATAAACATGTATACCAAGTTTCAAGAAGATCCAATAAAAAATGTAGTCTCTACAGTGTCCACAAACAATTGTTGACAGACGGATGAGAAACAGTACATTCGAAATTCCAAGTTCCAGAATTCCAGGAATTTTTTTCAGAATCATATCAAAATCAATAGGGGTCTTCCTTGGATGGTAATAAACAAATATACCAAGTTACAAAAAGATTCATAAAGAAATGGAGTCTCACAGTGTCCACAAGCTTTTGTTTACAAACAGAACAATTTGAAATTCAAAGTCCAAGAATTCCAGGAATTTTTTTCGAAATCATACCAAAATCGATAGGGTTCTTCCTTGAGTGATTATAAACAAGTATACCAAGTTTCAAGAAATTCCAATAAAAACTGTAGTCTCTACAGTGTCCACAAACAATTGTTGACAGACGGACCGACGGACCGACGGACCGACGGACCGACGGACAGGGGCGACAACAATATACGTCCACATTTCTATGTGGGCGTATAAAAACTGTAAAGATTTGTACCTAAGAAGAACTTTCAAAAACAAGGTCAATAACTTGTACTAAATAATTTTCGATTTTCAATAGGGTTCATCCTTGGGAGACAACAAATACTCCAGCCAAGTTACATCAAAATCCATTAAAAATTGTTCTTTCTAGAGTGTTTACAAGCTAAAATTGAACGCGTTTTCAAGAACAAGGGCTATAACTGACAATAAATATATTACGTTTTATTTGATTTATAATAGGGTTCATCATTGGGTAATAACAAATACTCAAGCCAAGTTTAATCAAAATCCATTAAGAATTGTTCGTTCTAGAGTGTTTACAAGCTAAAATTGAACGCATTTTCAAGAACAAGAGCAGTAGCTCATACTAAAAAATTTTTTCGATTTCGCTGATTTTCAATAGGGTTCATCCTTGAGTTATAACACACTCTCACACCAAGTTTCATCAAAATCGGTCATGAATTGTGCCATGTAGAGTGTTTACGAGACAAAAATCGAACGTGTTTAAAAGAACAAGGGCAATAATTCGTATTATATAGATATATTTTTAATTTTCAATAGGGCTCATCCCTTGCGATATCAAACAATTTCAGTGAGTTTTGTCAACATTGGTCATGAATTGTACCTTCTAGAGTGTTTATTAGCCAAAAAGTTAAACCCGTTTTCAAACACAAGGGCAAAAACTGACACTAAATATATTTCGATTTATTTGATTTTCAACAAGGTTCATCCTTGGGTAAAAAAAATACTCAAGCCAAGTTTTATCAAAATCCATTAAGAATTGTTCTTTCTTGAGTGCTTGCAAGCTAAAATTGAACGCGTTTTCAAACACAAGGGCAATAACTGATACTAAATATTTTTCGATTTAACTGAATTTCAATAGAGTTCATCCTTAGGTGATTACAAATACTCATGCCAAGTTATGTCAAGATAGCTTGCCAGGCAAGGTAATATACGCCCACTGGCAGCATTTATTTCAAATAAAAACTTTTCAGTAAGGTTACAATAAATGGAATGAAATATTCAACCTTCCAACCTATTTTTTTCTAGGGTCTCTAGTTTCATTAAAAACTGTCAAGAATTGTACCTAATAACAACTCATTAAATATTTTTCGGTATCTTTATGATTTGCAATAGGGTTCACCCTTAATAACATTTTGATATTTTTAATTCTTAATAAGGCTCATTCTTGGTTGATATTAAACAATTTCAGCGAGTTTTGTCAAAAAGGAATTTTTAGAGTGTTCACAAGCCAAAAGTTGAAAGCGTTTTTGAAAACAGGCGCAATAACTGACACTAAATATTTTTCGATTTATCTGATTTTCAATAGGGTTTATCCTTGTGAGAAAACAAATACTAAAGCCAAGTTTCATCAAAATCCATTCAAAATTGTTCTTTCTAGAGTGTTTACGAGTTAACGCATTTTCAAAAACAAGGTCAATCACTTGTACTAAATATTTTCCGATTTTCAATAGGGTTCATCCTTGGGAGACAACAAATAACACAGCCAAGTTACATCAAAATCCATTAAAAATTGTTCTTTCTAGAGTGTTTACAAGCTAAAATTGAACGTGTTTTCAAGAACAAGGGCTATAACTGACACTAAATATTTCTATTTATTTGATTTATAATAGGGTTCATCCTTGGGTAAAAACAAATACTCAAGCCAAAGTTAATCAAAATCCATTAAGAATAGTTCTTTCTAGAATGTTTACAAGCTAAAATTGAATGCGTTTTCCAGAACAAGGGCAGTAACTCATACTAAAATTTTTTTCGATTTCGCTGATTTTCAATAGGGTTCATCCTTGAGTTATAACACACTCTCACACCAAGTTTCATCGAAATCCATCAAGAATTGTGCCATGTAGAGTGTTTACGAGACAAAAATCGAACGCGTTTAAAAGAACAAGGGCACTAATTCATATTAGATATATTTTGATATTTTTAATTTTCAATTAGGCTCATCCCTTGCGATATCCAACAATTTCAGTGAGTTTTGTCAACATTGGTCATGAATTGTACCTTCTAGAGTGTTTATTAGCCAAAAAGTTAAGCCCGTTTTCAAACACAAGGGCAATAACTGACACTAAATATATTTCGATTTATTTGATTTTCAAAAAGGTTCATCCTTGGGTAAAAACAAATACTCTAGCCAAGTTTTATCAAAATCCATTAAGAATTGTTCTTTCTAGAGTGTTTACAAGCTAAAATTGAACGCGTTTTCAAACACAAGGGCAATAACTGATACTAAATATTTTTCGATTTAACTGAATTTCAATAGGGTTCATCCTTAGGTGATTACAAATACTCATGCCAAGTTATGTCAAAATCGCTCAAGAATTGTGACTTGTAGAGTGTTTACAAGGCAAAAATCCAACACATTTTATAGAACAAGGGCAATAATTCCTATTAAATATATTTCGATATGTGCTTTTTTCTTTTTGGGTGATACTAAACAATTTCAGCAAGTTTCGTCAAAATCGGTCAATAACTGTGCTTTGTAGAGTGTTTACAAGCTAAAAATTGAACGCTTTTCAAAAACAAGGGCAATAACTGATATCAATTTTTTTTCGATTTGACTGGTTTTTAATAGGCTTCATCCTTGGGTGATAACAAATACTCAGGCCAAGTTTCATTAAAATCCATTAAAAATTGTTCTCTCAAGAATGTTTACAATCTAAAATTGAACGCGTTTTCAAGAACAAGGGCAATAACTCATACTAAATGTTTTTCGATTTCGCTGATTTTCGATAGGGTTTATCCTTGAGTTATAACATACTCTCACACCAAGTTTCATCAAAATCGGTCAAGAATTGCACGTTGTAGAGTGTTTACGAGCCATTCAAGAACAAGGGCACGAACTCATATTAATTTTTTTCCGATTTCGCTGATTTTCAATAGGGTTCATCCTTGCGTGATCATAAACACTCATATTAAGTTTCATCTAAATCCGTCAAGAATTACACCGTGTAGACTGTTTACGAGCAATTGTGGACGGACGGACGGACAGATGTGGGTGACGACAATATACGCCCCCCATTTCATATGGGCGTATAAAAATAGCGTTCTTCCGTTCTCCAAAAACAGTTACGTGCGAGTTAAAAGACTGGACAACAGAGTCAATCCCTCACACCCAGATTTTGTTTTGTGATAATTGTACAGCTAACATAAAATTCCGATATAAAGCGAAAGTAGTCCAAAAAAAGGTTGCCAGCTGGGCAACCTTTACCAGGATTTTAGTTTCAGTAGAATTTTTGGTTGCCAATTGTGACTGGGCGAGTTTTAATTTGAACCCCTGCAGATGAAATTCAAACCACCAAATTTTTGTATTGTTATATTATATATAGGACTAACCAAAACATTATAAGCTAATGATTGTATACAAATATAGTCTGTGTTATTTTTCAAAACTCTCTATCTTGGGGTTTTAGCATGTATATATTTAGGTCTAGATTTGGAATTTAATGTCTGAAATTGCACTTTCTTTCAGATATTATGAAATGAGACTATTTCAAGTTCAAGGTTAATCTTAATTTAAAAAATTTGTTTGTGTGCAGTGAGAGTGTTGAAAAAATGTTGTGGTCTACTTTTATTTTGACTAGTTCAAGATTTTCATGATGCTATATTGAATTATTGTGATTGAATATGGAAAGACTTAGACTGACATGTTGACTCTAAATAATACTACGTATTTTAGAGACAGATGACCAAGCCTGTTGAGAACACGAAATTTTGTAATACTTCCTTTAGACCTTTGAAAACAGTAAATTTTGTAAAGTAAAAGATAATTGTGGGATAATATGTACCTTTCAACAAATTGACATTATGTACTTGTGTGCAAATTCGATAAATGTTCATCAGGCGGCTATTTTTACACATTCAAAGTCGCCATCTTTATCAAATAAACATTAAAATCACGTGATCTAAATCATTGATTTCGAGACAAGTCTTTTGATTGGCTGAAATTTTCAATGACAGTAAGTCTTGGCAAGGTGAACCATCTTAAAAATAGCTCCACGCTTGGATATTTCAACTTAGATTAGTCAACAATCAGTGGTTTATTCTGTCAAATAGGGGGGTGGTATGTAGCTGACCTATTAACATACAGGAAAATTGAAACTTTTTGATAAAAAAAACTCAAGGAAGACAAATAATTTAACGCAACCAAATTGGTTACGCTATTTCACAATAAATTTTCATACTTTGGTCTTCTGTCTCTCTGCTGAAGGCAGTGAGTATGGAGGTCAATTATGGTCAGAATAAAATTCAGTGAAGAAATCACTAATACCGTAATGCAAAAAACATTTTACCTTTAATGTAAATGTCTTTTGTACTAATACCTAAAATACATCATGCACTTAACATAATGCGTACGACATTTTACCTTTAATGCAAATGTTGTGTGTACCTAAATTACATTGTGCATCAAACCTTTAATGCATAAGTAAAGTGTCAAAATACGTAATACAATCAACAAAATACCACTAGTGATTTCACGCATTACAAATCACACTTAACATAACTACTTGAACACAGGAATACCAGTCAACTCGGGGACAAGTCAACTCGGGGACAGTTAACACGGAGACAAAGTGAGTTAACTCGGGTACAACCATAAGTTAATTCGGAGACAATAATATATATACCATAATTGAACCTGTAATACTTATAACAATAGAAAGTAGAGGAGTTCTAATGACTTGGAAAAATACCAGATGGTACCACAAGACCTTAATTAACAGGTAATTAGGCTAATTATGTCGGGATTTCCCTCAGTAAGATATTACCAATGGGTATGTACGTCAAGTCTCAAATGTCTTTCAAATGTCGTTGATCTTTTTTTGATCATCCAGTCTGTTTATTCGATACATAACCGGACGGTGTGGTTGTTATGTATGCACGCATGCGTACTTGCCCACATTCCTTTATATTGGCATTTTGGTATTCCATTTATTATCTCTAGCAAAAGACAATAAAACGTTTAAATATCACTTTGTAAAAACATTATGAATTAATTTAAATAAGTTTTAACTCACTCATTAGTAAGCTTACTTTCCCTCTAATTAATGAGGGAACCCAACTTTAAGAGGGTGAAACAGCAATAATGCCCAGTTAACTATCCTGTTAACTTAATTGATTACCAGTGAATTGATCTACATGTTAACTTGTCATCAAAATTTTGTTGGAGAACTGAAGTTACCTTGTCTACAATCAACTCGTCAACAAAAACAATACAAGAACTAAATATACCTTCTTTATAAAAGAGTTCTGAATAAAGAGGCATTTAGTTTTTGTAGGTCATCAATTTATGAAAACTTTATCAAATCAAAATCTACAAAACTATGTCTCTGAACGTATCTAAAAGTTTAAACATAAAAAAATTCAACTCTTAATTTTTAAAAGCCAAAACTATTGAACTGATTTAAAGTTGGGTTCTAGTATTGAGTTAAATCAAGCTTACTAATATATGAATAAATGAATATAATGCAAACTTTAAACATGGGCTCCCTTTGTTTTCATTAATTTATATATATATTCTCTTTTGGGTTTTTTTCATGCCCATTTTTGACTAATTTTTTGACTAGATTTGGAATTTGATGTCTGAAAATGCATTTTGTTTCAGCATTGCTGAGATAATGAGAAATTTTGTCGGCGGAAGGCCAGTAATTCATTTGCCATCTGTTTCCATGTTAAACCACAAAACTATCTAATACTTTTCAAGAAATCTCGTTGCAAACTTTCCAATATGTCAAATGAAAGCCTGGCCAAAACTTAGTTTCTGGACACAAATTCAATTAATCACCACCATAAAAATTTTTGATTTTGACAATGAAAGTAGACCACTATATTTTATCAACATCCACTTGACTGTCACTGCACACCAGAGTTGTTGATTTGGCTCTATATGCCGGACATGACCGGCAGTCATGCCAAGATGACCGTTTGCAAATAGGCTTTGCCGGACATCAAGTATAGGTCAGTGACGTTAAAAAATATAATTGAAAATTAAATTACCTAACTATCACGTTTAGTCAATGAGATTCCTAACACTACCGTACATGGCAAAAACAGACCTATTGCGAACCACTTTAACCTCCCCGACCACTCCATTGAAGACTTGGTAATTATGCCTATTGAGGTGGTTATGTCGATGCCTAATATTAAGCCAAAACCCCCCAATAGAAGATTGGGGCCAGGGGGGGCCAAAAAAAAAGGGCCCTATTGGATGGACCAGTTGGACACAGTATTTCCGAATGGCTTAAACCTTCAGCATGACAACCAAATAATCCCCTTCATCACTACCTATAATCATACTGCTACCAACGCATCGGTAATTGTAAAAAATTACTATAAAACTCTACAAGAGAAATATCCACAGGTTTATACTAAAAGAATTGTTCCCCGCGTTCAAGAGGAATAAAAATCTTAGTAACCATTTAGTCCATGGCAGACTTGAACCACTGAAAAAACGTTTTTTCAAATCCATAACTGTTTTATATATATATATCACGTATTACCTTAAATAATTATTAGTCAAATGTCATCAAGCATACACTTTAGTTTATTATAGGTCAATGGGCTCCAGTATTTGAACAGGATAATGAGGACCAAAATTAAAAAGTTATTTTTTTTTTTTAAAATTTGGATTTCAGAACGGTTGAAAGATCAAGACTTCCATACTTTTCCCTGATTATAACCTTAACCATTTTTAACTATTGTTTACACTAACTATCTCATCCTATAATGTTGTTTCTTTTTTTTTCCCCCCCCCCAAAAATTTTTAAATTTTTTAAAAAAAAATTTTTTTTGGGGGGAATTAAAATTAAAAAAATTTTTTTTAAAAAAAGGTTTTTCCGGTTGGGAAATTTTTTCCCCTTTTTTAAAAAAAATTTAAAAATTTTTTTTTAAAAAAAAAGGTTTTGGCCTTTTTTAAGGGTTTTTTTTAAAAATTTTTTTTTTTTCAAAATTTTTTTTTTTAAATTTTAAAAAAAAAATTTTTTCCCCCCCAAAAAATTTCCCCAAAAAGGGGGGTTTTCCCTTTTTTTTTTTAAAATTTGGGGGGGGGGAAATTTTTTTTTTTTTTTTTTTTTTTTTTTTTTTAAAAAAAATAAAAAAAAAAACCCTTTAAAAATTGGGGTTTTTAAATTTTTTTTTTTTTTTTTTTTTTTTTTTTTTTTTAAAATTTTTTTTTTTTTTTTTTTATTTATTAAAATTTTTTTTTTTTTTTTTTTGGGGGTTTTTTAAAAATTTTTTTTAAAAAAAAAATTTTTTTTTTTTTTTTTTTTTTTTGGGGGGGTTTTTTTTTTAAAAAGGGGGTTTTTTTTTTTTAAAAGGGGGGAAAAATTTTAAAAAAAAAAATTTAAAAAATTTTTTTTTTTTTTTGGGGGTTTTTTTAATTTTTTTTTTTTTGGGGGGGGGAAAATTTTTTTTTTTAAAAAAAAACCGGGGGGTTTTTTTTAAATTTTTTAAAATTTTTTTGGGGGGTTTTTTTTTTTAAAAAAAAAATTTTTTTTTTAAAAATTTTTTTTAAAAAAAATTTTTTTTTTTTTTTTTTTTTTTTTTTTTTCCCCTTTTTTGGGGGGGAAAACCAAGGGGAAAAGGGGGGTTTTTTAAAAAATTTTTTAAAAATTTTTTAAAAAAAAAAAAAATTTTTGGGAAAATTTTGGGAAAAGGGGGTTTTTTTTTGAAATTTTTTGGTTTTTTTAAAAAAAAAAAAATTTTGGGAAAAAATTTTTTGGGTAAATTTTTTTGGGTTTTAGGTTCCCCTTTTTTTTTTTTTTTTAAAATTTTTTTTTTTTTTTTTTTTTTTTTTTTTTTTTAATTTTCCCCAAAAATTCCAAATTTTAAAAGATTTAAAAAATTTTTTTAAAAGGGGGGTTTTTTTTTTGGAAGGGGGGTTTTTAAAAAAAAGGGGGGTTTTCCCCCCTTTTTTTTTTTTTTTTTTTGGGGGGGTTTTTTTTTTTTTTGGGGGTTTTGGTTGCCAAAAAAAAAAAAGGGTTTTTTTTTTTTTGGGGGGGAAAAATTTTTAAAATTTTTTTTTTTGGGGTTTTAAAATTGGGGGAAAATTTTTAATTTTTAAGGGAAAGGGGAAATTTTTTTAAGTCTATGATTTCATGTAGCTTGCTCCATATTTGTTGTGTATATACGCATTGAATATATAGATGGTCTATTGTTTCAATGGTAGAATTACAAAAGTCGCAAAGTGTTGTTTCGGCTAATTTGAATTTAAAAAGTTTGAATTTGTATATATAATTTTATTTATATGAAATATGAAAAAATCCAGGATAATCTTCCAGAGTGCTCTACGTGCACATCCACGGAGCTTTATAGATGATTAGAAAACGAACAATTTCACATAAACATTAAGTTTTCTCAACAGTCTGTTTCGTAGTAGATTTGCTACCACTCGTCAGGAGAACAAGACGGTTTGGTTTGAAATATTGCTATGCATGCACGTGGGCACAGTAACTACACAAGGTGAATTAGACGTCATTTTGTAGGAGAAATTTGCGTGAATGGCGACACGTGCTGATTAGCTCCGAACGTTTGTTTAAGGTTGATTTTTCAGGGTGACAAATGATGAAAAACTTTTCCAGGGTACAAAGGTTACATCTTTTTGATATATTTGAGTATGATGATGAGCGTCCTAGAATTTTCCACTTTATCTTATAGTCTTCGTTGTTTTTTTTCAAAGTCAAATGAATTTACTGAGTTCGGTGCTGTTTTTTAATCTCTCATCTCGAAAAGATTGGCGATGGTTAGCGTATCTCGATTTAAATTCAGTATCTGTTAGTCCGACGTAGGTTTCTTGTTTATTATTTGCACTGACTGTGGCCTGGTAAACAATGCTGCGGGCCCGACATTCACCATTTAGTGGACAGTCTTGCTTCTGACGGCAGTTGCATGGTTTATTATCATTTACTTTACGGATCGTTCTGGTCGCAGCATTATGTGAATCTATCAGGTTTTTCATTGATGGCATACAGCTGTATGATAATTTTATAGTATTTCTGTTAATGATTGGTCGTAATATATGATCGGGTGGGAAACAGCTATCAATTAATTTTAAGAATTGTCTTCCGATATTGGTTCTCACGTTATTATCATACGGAGGATTAAACCACGTTATTCTGCGTGACCGTTTCCGTTTACTACGTTCCTTAGATTTAGCTGATTCGTCGTATTTCAGTCTGTAATCATAGCCACTTTCTGTGAGCGCGTTTTGATAAACATTTACAGCTTTGTTAAATTCCTGTTGGTCTGACGAAATAGATGATAATCGATGATTTACGCCAGATGGTATGGCCTTCAGTACAGATGGAGGATGGTTACTTTTGGCATTAACATAACGAGGAATATTGCCAGGTTTTAAATACGGGCAATGTTTACCGGTTCTTAAATTTAAGGAAATACGACGATGTTTGTTTAAATAGGCAATTTGATTTTCTATTCCAATTTGTTTGTCGATATTTGTGGTATATATTTCATACCAATTTAGATACATTTGTTTATAAAATGGGGATTTAATAGTTATTTTGTCTTTTTGGAAATTACATGATGCCAAAACAAAAGGATTGTAAGGTTCTAAACATGTTTGTAAGGTAGCCATCCAATTTTGATTCCTATCTACAAGAAACATTTTTTTAATCCAAAATAGAGATTTACAAGCGTGGTGTTCTCGTAAATTAAGTCTATTTAATCCACCCTTAAACTTATATTGATAGATTTGTTCTCTTTTGAGATTGTTTAATTTCTCGTTTAACTGCTTGTTTTTCCTTACAATATTCAATTGTATTTATCTTTATTTTAAATTTCAAAAAATCCCACATTCCCCTTTTATCAGATGTATCGTGATATTCAGATTTCCATGCATTTAATGATTGTGTTATCAATCAAATATAATTTAAATCTGTTGTCAAAGTCAAATTAAATATCCAAAGTTTTGGTCCACGTTTTTCAGTGGTATGGTCTATTGTTAAGATAATTGATGAATGATCGCTAAATGTTGTAGGTTTGATTGATGTTTTCGTTATATATTTCAGTGAGGTTTCAGAAACTAGCCAGTAGTCCAGTCTACTGTGAATTGGAGGGGTGGATTGTCTCCAGGTGAATTGTGTTTTTAGTGGG